>JBBGZY010000305.1:8827500-9103915 GCA_037952925.1 Lithobates clamitans | reverse complement strand
ATGCGCAGTAGCGGGATTCGTCTACTTAAATAGTATTGAGACGGGATCACATGGGTTTCCAGCGTCTCGTTGCCAGGGCTACCGCGCTGTTCACTGACAGCCATACACTGAGAACAAACATTAAGAACATGACTGACAGAGCGAATCCGTGAGGGGGGGGGGGGGGGGAAAGGGAAGGAAGGGGGGGAAACAAAAGGGGGGGGGGGGGGGGAGGAAAAGGGGGGAAAAATAAGGGACAGTACATGGGAAAAGGGAAGAGGGGAGGGAGGGGGGAGGGGGGGGCGGGGCGGCAGGTTCGCATGAAGATGGTTTTTACCAAAAGTGATCAGGTACAGTAGAGTGATCATATAAAAACAATTAAAGGGAAAAACCTAAATACTAGAGATAATGGTGAGGACCAACACCAGGGGATTACTAATGTAGGCCACAGGCACGAGAGTATAGGTAGATGGAAGAAGATGTGGACGGACAACCACCGATGAGTTTATGGGGTTAAGAATACCCCGAGATTACACTCATTATTTAACCCGTGAGGGTGCATGCTGTTGGTGTTGTATATCCACATCTTCTCCTTCTGGTAGAGAATCCTGTCGAAATCCCCCCTTCTCAGAGGGAGATTGAGCCTGTAGATGCCTTTTACGGTAAGGCCCTCGGGGTTTCCCCCGTGTGCTCGCAAAAAATGTAGGGGAATGGGTCGTTCATCATCTTTGCCCAAAATAGACTGAATATGTTCACTTACTCTTACCCTCAGTGGTCTCTTAGTTTTACCCACATAGAGTTTCCCACAGGGGCAAGTGAGCATATAGATCACCCTGGTTGTATTGCAGTTAATAAAATTATTAATTTTAAACTGTTTTTTACCCTCGGAGTCAGAGAAAGTGCTTGTACGTTCCACGTACTTACATACTGAGCATCGGCCACACTTAAACATTCCCTTCAGGGGAGGAAGCTGTGTCAACCAGTTGGGAGTGGGTGATCTTTGGTATTCAGAATGAATTAGACTGTCTTTAAGGTTTTTGGAACGACGGAGAAGATGTGGATATACAACACCAACAGCATGCACCCTCACGGGTTAAATAATGAAATAATGAGTGTAATCTCGGGGTATTCTTAACCCCATAAACTCATCGGTGGTTGTCCGTCCACATCTTCTTCCATCTACCTATACTCTCGTGCCTGTGGCCTACATTAGTAATCCCCTGGTGTTGGTCCTCACCATTATCTCTAGTATTTAGGTTTTTCCCTTTAATTGTTTTTATATGATCACTCTACTGTACCTGATCACTTTTTGGTAAAAACCATCTTCATGCGAACCTGCCGCCCCGCCCCCCCCTCCCCCCTCCCTCCCCTCTTCCCTTTTCCCATGTACTGTCCCTTATTTTTCCCCCCTTTTCCTCCCCCCCCCCCCCCCTTTTGTTTCCCCCCCTTCCTTCCCTTTCCCCCCCCCCCCCCCCCCCCCCCCCCTCACGGATTCGCTCTGTCAGTCATGTTCTTAATGTTTGTTCTCAGTGTATGGCTGTCAGTGAACAGCGCGGTAGCCCTGGCAACGAGACGCTGGAAACCCATGTGATCCCGTCTCAATACTATTTAAGTAGACGAATCCCGCTACTGCGCATGCTCTGAAGAAATCCGATGAACGGATGAAACGCGTCAGCATGACGCCATCACGCAGCTCCTAACGTACCTGCTGACCACAGACCCACCTATCAGGCCTGATCACACTGATCCGCGAGACCAGCGGATGCCCGAACCCCACTATAGCAACTGGCCGAAGGGGAGACCGCTACCTGGATCTCACACGCAATGCTCTTGTGAGTCCATCCATCTTTACCGCTCATCTGTTATTGATGTCTGAGGCTTACCTTTGATGACCCTCCACCGGACTGGATCATCCAACCGCAGGAGTTCCGCAAACAGGAGATGGCTGCAGCCACTACTCTTACTTCCTGACTGAGACGGCAAACAACACAGGGTGAGATCTTCCCTTTTTGCATCCCTGATTCGGGACTGTCATACTCAGTTATTCACCGCATGTGTTAGTTGGCTTCCGTCCTACAGTGTCAACCCACCACTTATCCTGCCTCCCCCATCCCAGCTGCATGCATGCTCCATCCACATCTCTTGGTCTGCAGCCTTGTGAGCCATTCCCGGCCTAGATAGGCTCCGACCAATCAGCCCACGGATATATCTGTCCTGCAGCAACGGCGGTGTCATTCATCTCATTTCCCCCTGCTTGTCCGCTCCATCACCATTCTCTGACATCATTGTCCCCCCCTACTACGGCCAGTCCTACAGTTCATCACATTACTCAGCGCTGATCTAACCCTGCTGTCACAACCACACAGCATTTATTCCACACTTGTTGTCCTCCTCCATGCTCTCCGGACTTCCTACTTATATTTTGCATATTTATTACATGTCTGGATACCATGGTTGCTTATCTGCTTTCAGTATATGAAGTCTTATATCTTTTATGAGTGTTTGGTTGTGTCAGGTGGCCACCTGTGTCTGCACATGACAGTTAGTCCTTTTTAATGGTGATGGTACCTGATTAATCAGGATATCTTCTGGATTGGTGTATATTGTGAGTTTTGTTTCATTAAAATTTATTATATCCATATTGACTCCTGCCTGTTCCCTCCCTATGAATTCACTTTTTCCTCCCCCCCATTTTTTCATATATGCTGTATGAATTCTGAGGAACACACCCACTACTTTATTGGTGTTAGCAGTTGTCTCTAATTATATGCAGACCTGTATTGATCAATTTCCAGTCTGCTATCTGTAACATTTAATATCTTAAAAACACAGAGTGTTATGGTTCTTTTTTATTATTCTTTTTTGTGCCCAGCGTGTCATTGTGGGATTATACTTCCCTTCTTGAACCCCACTTTGTGTTCACTCACACCAATCCGTACCATCCACCAAACTTTTAACATAAGAGCGAATCCGTGAACACCTCCTTTCCCCCCCCCCCCCACCTTTTTTTTTTTTTTTTTTTTTTTTTTTTTTCTCTGGAGCATGGCCTACCAAATTGATGACGAAATAGAAAAAGAAATTCAGTCGGCATTTTCCTGTGAACAACCAACATCTAGGGATGGTGAGGACCAACTTCAGTCTCTCTTCAGAAACCACAAAAAACTAACTATCAAATTCCTCAACAGGAAGTGGGATATTTCTTCCTTAAAATCCCACATTGAGAATGGTATCATACCACGTGGTCTGAGAGAAAGGGTTACTCCAGCTGCACACCTCCATACACCTCGGTTTATTGAGGCATGGAAGGCTAGCTGTACCAAAAGAGGCCTCGAAATAATGCAAATGATTGTCGATGAGGAATCATTCCAACTGAATGAGATTAAAACAGAGATCGAAGCTAGTGCAGCACTACTTGAACCTTTTAAAACTAACCCTTTATTTGACAAACATAACGAACTCCTCAAGAGAGAAGTCGAAAAGACACAAAAATATCTAAAAAGCAATAAACAAGAAAAGTTCAAACAGAACCTACAAGACTTGGAACGTGGTGATCTTTTTGATCCCACCATCCATGTCGGTAGGAGTAGATCTCGTAGGAGTAGAGGAAGGTATAACAGTTCCAAATCAAATCGCAATCACCCCTCGTCTTCAGATAGTGATAGTGAACAGAAAGAACTTTCAGTGACTTTTTTAGACAAAGACCCACCCCCACCAGACAATCCTACCACATCTATAGTGAAAGGGAAACAAAATCCAAAAGGACACAAAACCCTACCCCAATCCCCACCACCCCAAGGAAGGGTCCGAGAAATACGGAAAAGCCAGCGACTACCAAGGAACAGAACACACAGAACATAATACATTCGACTGACATACATGACCCTTCGCGGCGGCCCCCCCCTACTTCTCTAGTTGACATGAAAGTTGTTAATCTCACCCAATTCCCACTTAATGAACATCACTTATCTCTACTAAATAGAGGCCTCTCCTTCTCCCCCAAATCTGGGATGACTGAGTTCGAAGTCTATAAGGACATCTCCCTTTATTTAAGAAAGGTGATCTTCAGATACTGGCACACATCAAAACAAGATGAGTCCCACCCCACACCGGTAGATGAGGAAGAACGAGAGGCCCTTGAAACTCTAGTCTCGTTACTCCAGGAAAATTTTGAGCACGACTTAGAAATCGAGACTCCCGACTACCAGCACGCGTTGACCCGCTCTGCCAATCTACCGATAAGGTCTACCAAGATGCCCCCCCTTTCCAAATATAAGCCCATCGAATTCTTTTTGACACAAGTTAAAAGAGATCTTTCCAAAATCAATTGGGACTACAAGGGAATTGATAATATCTCACGTGAAGAACGAAAGGCCCTCAGAGAACTTGAAGATGCCCCTGGCATCGTTATCAAGGGTAGTGACAAGGGCGGAAATATCGTTCTTCTAACCGAAACCCAATATGAAACCGAAGTCAGGAGACTTCTGGCGGATGAATCCACCTACCGTAGACTCCACACTAACCCTTTTTCTGTCATAGCTGATGCCCTCAACTATCTCCTTAGCTTAGGCCTGGAGGAAAAATTAATTACTTTTAAAGAATTCAACTATTTGAAGGTACAGCAATTCAACACACCAACCTTCTACATTATCCCCAAGCTCCATAAATGCCTTCACAACCCACCTGGCAGACCGATTGTGTCTGCCGTCAATGGTCCGCTTGAAAAAGTAGGGAAATTTATTGACGCTCTCATCAAAGACCTAGTTCCTGAGTTACCCTCATTTGTGCAAGACACAATGGATGTACTACGGCGACTAAACAATCTAACCATACCATCTGGGTTTCTATTAGTAGGGATTGATGTTGAATCGCTGTACACTTCAATACCACATTCCTGGGGACTACGAGCAGTGCAATTCTTCCTTGAACGTAGGTTCCCTGATTTTGGACAACATAATGAATTCATAGGTGACATCCTCACCTTCTTACTTGAACACAATTGTTTCCAATTCCTGGGAAATTTCTACCAGCAGATAAGGGGAACCTCTATGGGAGCACCCTGGGCACCCTCTTATGCATGCCTACATCTTGGCATGTGGGAGGAGGACTTGGTATATACCTCGTCATTGTACCTCAGCCACTGCGTCACGTGGCTGAGGTACATAGATGACGTTCTAATGATCTGGGGGGGCTCTGAACATGAGCTACATTCCTTCATGAACGAGCTAAACTCCAATGATAGAAACATTAGACTCACTTACACCTTCCACTCCCACACCCTCTCTTTCCTTGATTTAACCATCTATATTGACAATGGCCTGATCAAGACCAAAACCTTTAGAAAACCTACAGCAGCTAATACCTTACTTTTGGCATCTAGTGACCACCCAAAGTCTTTGATTAAGGCCATTCCGGTGGGTCAGTTTCTTAGGGCTCGAAGAAACTGCTCTGATCCGGATGACTTTGCTGTTGAGTCCAAAGACCTGTATAATAGATTCAGAGAGAGAGGCTATTCTCACTCTTGTATCAGGAAAGCAAGGAGAAGGGCTGCCCAGACAGATCGTACCACACTTCTTGCCAAGAAGAAAAATGGTACTAAACCTTCCGACTCGCAGGAAATTCCCAGAATTATCACCAAATTTGGTGCCCACTGGGACCAAGTCAGATCTATACTCAATCAACACTGGCATATTTTGTCCGAGTCCCCTGTCCTAGGTAAGATTGTAGGCAATAGACCTCTACTAACTGCCCGTCGTTCCAAAAACCTTAAAGACAGTCTAATTCATTCTGAATACCAAAGATCACCCACTCCCAACTGGTTGACACAGCTTCCTCCCCTGAAGGGAATGTTTAAGTGTGGCCGATGCTCAGTATGTAAGTACGTGGAACGTACAAGCACTTTCTCTGACTCCGAGGGTAAAAAACAGTTTAAAATTAATAATTTTATTAACTGCAATACAACCAGGGTGATCTATATGCTCACTTGCCCCTGTGGGAAACTCTATGTGGGTAAAACTAAGAGACCACTGAGGGTAAGAGTAAGTGAACATATTCAGTCTATTTTGGGCAAAGATGATGAACGACCCATTCCCCTACATTTTTTGCGAGCACACGGGGGAAACCCCGAGGGCCTTACCGTAAAAGGCATCTACAGGCTCAATCTCCCTCTGAGAAGGGGGGATTTCGACAGGATTCTCTACCAGAAGGAGAAGATGTGGATATACAACACCAACAGCATGCACCCTCACGGGTTAAATAATGAGTGTAATCTCGGGGTATTCTTAACCCCATAAACTCATCGGTGGTTGTCCGTCCACATCTTCTTCCATCTACCTATACTCTCGTGCCTGTGGCCTACATTAGTAATCCCCTGGTGTTGGTCCTCACCATTATCTCTAGTATTTAGGTTTTTCCCCTTAATTGTTTTTATATGATCACTCTACTGTACCTGATCACTTTTGGTAAAAACCATCTTCATGCGAACCTGCCGCCCCGCCCCCCCCTCCCCCCTCCCTCCCCTCTTCCCTTTTCCCATGTACTGTCCCTTATTTTTCCCCCCTTTTCCTCCCCCCCCCCCCCCCCTTTTGTTTCCCCCCCTTCCTTCCCTTCCCCCCCCCCCCCCCCCCCCCCCCCCCTCACGGATTCGCTCTGTCAGTCATGTTCTTAATGTTTGTTCTCAGTGTATGGCTGTCAGTGAACAGCGCGGTAGCCCTGGCAACGAGACGCTGGAAACCCATGTGATCCCGTCTCAATACTATTTAAGTAGACGAATCCCGCTACTGCGCATGCTCTGAAGAAATCCGATGAACGGATGAAACGCGTCAGCATGACGCCATCACGCAGCTCCTAACGTACCTGCTGACCACAGACCCACCTATCAGGCCTGATCACACTGATCCGCGAGACCAGCGGATGCCCGAACCCCACTATAGCAACTGGCCGAAGGGGAGACCGCTACCTGGATCTCACACGCAATGCTCTTGTGAGTCCATCCATCTTTACCGCTCATCTGTTATTGATGTCTGAGGCTTACCTTTGATGACCCTCCACCGGACTGGATCATCCAACCGCAGGAGTTCCGCAAACAGGAGATGGCTGCAGCCACTACTCTTACTTCCTGACTGAGACGGCAAACAACACAGGGTGAGATCTTCCCTTTTTGCATCCCTGATTCGGGACTGTCATACTCAGTTATTCACCGCATGTGTTAGTTGGCTTCCGTCCTACAGTGTCAACCCACCACTTATCCTGCCTCCCCCATCCCAGCTGCATGCATGCTCCATCCACATCTCTTGGTCTGCAGCCTTGTGAGCCATTCCCGGCCTAGATAGGCTCCGACCAATCAGCCCACGGATATATCTGTCCTGCAGCAACGGCGGTGTCATTCATCTCATTTCCCCCTGCTTGTCCGCTCCATCACCATTCTCTGACATCATTGTCCCCCCCTACTACGGCCAGTCCTACAGTTCATCACATTACTCAGCGCTGATCTAACCCTGCTGTCACAACCACACAGCATTTATTCCACACTTGTTGTCCTCCTCCATGCTCTCCGGACTTCCTACTTATATTTTGCATATTTATTACATGTCTGGATACCATGGTTGCTTATCTGCTTTCAGTATATGAAGTCTTATATCTTTTATGAGTGTTTGGTTGTGTCAGGTGGCCACCTGTGTCTGCACATGACAGTTAGTCCTTTTTAATGGTGATGGTACCTGATTAATCAGGATATCTTCTGGATTGGTGTATATTGTGAGTTTTGTTTCATTAAAATTTATTATATCCATATTGACTCCTGCCTGTTCCCTCCCTATGAATTCACTTTTTCCTCCCCCCCATTTTTTCATATATGCTGTATGAATTCTGAGGAACACACCCACTACTTTATTGGTGTTAGCAGTTGTCTCTAATTATATGCAGACCTGTATTGATCAATTTCCAGTCTGCTATCTGTAACATTTAATATCTTAAAAACACAGAGTGTTATGGTTCTTTTTTATTATTCTTTTTTGTGACTATCTGTAAAAATTAGGAACAACGGTCTGGCAATCACTTGACTGAAATCCCTAAGTACCCTCGGATGCAAGCCATCTGGTCCCGGTGATTTATTAATGTTAAGTTTCTCAAGTCTAATTTTAATTCTGTCCTCTGTTAACCATGGAGGTGCTTCCTGTGTTGTGTCATGAGGATAAACACTGCAGTTTTGGTTACTGAGGCCCCCCGATTCACACGTGAAGACTGAGGAGAAGAATAAATTCAATACCTTCGCCATCTCCCCATCCTTTGTAACCAGATGTCCTTCCTCATTCTTTATGGGGCCAATATGGTCTGTCCTCCCTTTTTTACTGTTTACATACTTAAAGAATTTCTTGGGATTTTTTTTGCTCTCCTCCGCTATGTGCCTTTCATGTTCTATCTTAGCTGTCCTAATTGCACCCTTACATTTCCTGTTGCATTCTTTATAAAGTCTAATTGCTGAGGATGATCCCTCAACCTTGTATTTTTTGAAGGCCTTCTCCTTTGCTTTTATATGCATTTTTACATTGGAGTTAAGCCATCCAGGACTTTTGTTAGCTCTTTTAAATTTATTACCCAATGGGATACATTGGCTAATGCCCTTATTTAATATGCTCTTAAAGCAAACCCATCTCTCCTCCGTATTCTTTGTTCCTAATATTTTATCCCAGTTTATGCCTTTTAGCAAGGTTTGTAGTTTAGGGAAGTTGGCTCTTTTGAAATTCAGTGTCTTTGTATTCCCTTTATGTTTCCTATTTGTGTGATTTATACTGAAACTAATTGACCTGTGATCACTGTTACCTAAATTGCCCCGCATTTCCACATCCGTGATCAGGTCTGTATTGTTGGTAATCAGTAGATCCAGTAATGTTTTATTTATAGTTGGTGCGTCTACCATCTGACCCATAAAATTGTCCTGCAAGACATTAAGGAACTGGCGAGCCTTAAATGAATGCGCGGTTCCCTCCGCCCAGTCTATGTCTGGATAATTAAAATCCCCCATTATGATAACACTTCCCATCCTTGCTGCTACTCCAATTTGTGATAGGAGATCCGTCTCCACTTCCTCCCTCAGGTTAGGGGGCCTATAGAATACTCCCAGTATTATTTTCCCCTTAGCTTCATCCCTTTGGAGCTCTACCCATAAGGATTCCACCTCCTCTCTAGCTCCCTCAGTGATGTCATCTCTCACATTCACTTGTACATTATTCTTGATATATAGGCATACCCCTCCCCCTTTTTTACCCTCTCTATCCTTGCGGTATAGGGTATACCCTTGAATGTTTGCCAGCCAATCATGAGAGCTGTTGAACCAGGTCTCTGAAATTCCCACAAAATCCAAATCCTCCTCATACAAGAGTATCTCTAGTTCACCCATCTTGTCCGCCATGCTCCTGGCATTGGTGAACATGCCACATAGTTTAGACCGGTCGCATATTGTCTTCGTATTGGGTGTTTCGAGATTGCAACTAGGACTTGCTACTATACTCACCTTGTGTTTTTGTGCTTTGGTTAACCTACCACTAATGCCCCCAATACTGTGGAGTTATCTCCACAGAGCAAGCAGCACTTTCTGAGGCTGAACAATGGCATCCCTGATCAAGCGAGCCAGTGAGGAAGCTGGGGATGAGTGGATCCGAAGATGCCTCGACCTACCACAGGCTTCGAGACTCAGCCGGGAGGGCTGTCAGTGCCTCTGCCTCCGCCACAGTCGATGCCGCTATTCCCGACCAGAGCAGCATCGCCCACTGAAGAAGGAGAAGCCTGGAGCACCATGTCATGACCAAAGGAAGAGGTAGTTCAGCTGGTAGAAGAGGATCCGGTTCAGCAAGAAGGGCCCTTCCAGCAAGAGGGCCAGCGAAGTGGTGGCGCTCCCAAAGCAAGCGGTACTCCCCCTCACTGCCCTGCCTCTGTCAAAAGTGCTGGGGGTTTCTCTTAGCAGAGGCGCAGTATGACTGGCAGCAGGGTGTGGGATTTAGCCGCAAGAAGACAGCTCCCTTTGCAGTTGGCGTCGCCTAAGACAAGGGATGCCAGAAGTAGCTAAAGTTCCAGAAAGAAGATCTATGCTGGTGAGGCAAGAACACCCCGAGCGAAGACAGCAAGTCCTCGGGCAGACCTATTTCCGTGGTCTGCACTTCAAGGGACCAGCATGCAGGACCCCCTGGTGCCTGGTGCTGGTGAGTTTCCTCCTCAATTGTTAGAATATTTTATGCAGTTTTGTTTAGGACATTTAGGGAATTAGATGCAGCTAAGAATAGTACTGAATCGCCTGTGTCCTTTCCGGCTGTTAATGTTCAGTTTTCTGCTGTTAGCAATGTGAACCATTCTGTTGAGTCTGCTGTTGCTGCAGTGTGGGCACCATCTAGTGGCGCTAAGGCTAACTGTCAGAATACCACTTCTGTTGCTTCAGAGTCATCCTCAGATGCAGATGCTAACAGAATAAAAGGTCAGAATATTCCTGAAACATGTTTGAAAGAATCTTTACCGTGTCTATTGTCTCCTCTTGGTTTTCATCGTTGGCCATGTATTGTCACTTCTTCCTTCAGACAAAGATTTAATTTATAGGGCTGAGGGAAAGGATGACAAATCAGAGGACAGAAGAAGGCCTGTGACCAAATCTTTTAAAAATTGATTACAGGTCTTTTGCATATTTGCAAGTGTAATGTGTGAAAAATATCTGGGTCTTTTTCAGCACATAGATATAGTGCTTGAAGCATATAAAAACTTTGGGGGTGTGGCTTGGTTCACCTATGACAATTTGTTTTACCAGAAGCTGGCGATTCACCCTTCCCTGCATTGGGGAGCCAAAGATGTTGGCCTATGGCTACATCTTTTTCTCCCCCAAAGACTGTAATATGCCAGACAACCAGCACCCGCAACCCAAACAAGACATACAGTACCTCAGGTTATAAAAAAAGGGGGTGTGCTTTAATTGCAATGACAGCCAATGTACGTGGCCAAATACGTGCAAATACCAGCACGTGTGTGCCTTTTGCGCAGGGAGCATAGCTGATATCAAAATGTTTCTGAAAATTATCTGCCACAAATCAGCAGTCAGGAAGGGAATTTTTTTCCAAAGGTGGTATCCCTGGTGAAGTTTCACGCAATGTTTCCATGGCTCCAAGACTCCCCAGACAGACTGCCCTTCTCCTGTATAATGGGTTTTGTGAAGAGTTATTGTTGCCCAAATTTGTGGGCAAAGTATGCAAAATTTTGCATAACCTTAAATCACCTGTAGGTTTGGAACATATAGTGGAGGAAATCTTTAAACACTTGCCTACTGGGCACTTTCACCCCCTTCCTGCCCTGGCCATTTTTCAGCTTTCAGCCCTCTCACAATTTAAATGACAATTTCGCAATCATGCAACACTATGCCCAAATGGAATTTTTATCATTTTTTTCACACAAATAGAGATTTTGTTTGGTGTTATTTAATCACTGCTGAGTTTTTTATTATTTACAAAAAAAAAGAAAAAGCCAGAAAATGTAGAAAAAAATAGAATTTTTGTACTCACCGTAAAATCCTTTTTTCTGGAGTTCATTGACGAACGCAGCTCCATTCTCTTGACCGTAGGGTTATATCTTCCTCCTTTCAGGAGAGACTAGGCAGAACATGCATTGCATGTGAAAAAAACAGAACTATACAGTTCCGGCCAGGGGGCGGGCCCTCTGGTAATAACCCCTCAGCCTGCCTCCTGCAGCTCAGTATGTTAACAAGCAGTATAACGTAAATCAATAGGAGAGTGGGTGCTGTGTCCGTCAATGAACTCCAGAGAAAAGGATTTTACGGTGAGTGCAAAAATCCTATTTTCTCTTTCGTTCATTGATGGACACAGCTCCATTCTCTTGACTGTAGGGACGTCCCCAAGCAGTGTCATAACGAGGGGTGGGAACAGCAAAACAGAACTTCACCCACAACCAGAGGTGCTCCCCAAAACAAAGGAGTTACCCTCTGAATCAACCGCAATAGAACATGCGGGCAACAAATGCATCAAAATGCATGGACAATCAAAATGAAAACTTTGTCCAACAAAAGGAAAGAATGTAAATTGCAACAATTACACGGCCGCCTGCAAAACTTTGCGGCCAAAGCAAGCATCCGAAGATGCGCTTACATCAACTTTGTAGAACTTTGTAAAAGTGTGAACGGACGACCAAGTCGCCGCCTTACACACTTGGGAGACAGACGCTTGATGTCGGAAAGCCCAAGAAGTCCCAATTGCCCTGGTGGAATGGGCCGTGACAGGGAAGGGGGGCACCTGCCCCTTTAAGGGGTAAGCCTGGAGCACGATCTGTCTGATCCACCTGGAAATGGTAGTTGACGAGACCGCCAGCCCTTTTTACGGACCAGCCACCGACACAAACAGTAAATCTGACTTCCGGAAGGGAGCCGTGGCAGACAGATATACCCTTAGGGCCTGGACCACATCCAGGGAATGGAGGGCCACCTCTTTAGGATGTGTTGGCTTAGGACACAGAGGTGGTAACACAATGTCTTCATTGAGGTGGGAGGCTGAAACCACCTTCGGCAAAAAAGAAGGTTGCGGACGGAACACCACCTTATCTCTGTGGATAATCAGATAGGGCGACTTGCGAAACAAGGCCGCCAGCTCGGAAACCCTCCTGACAGACATAATAGCCACTAAAAAGACCACTTTCTGAGACATAGTCAACAAGGGAATTTCCCTAATGTTCTCAAACGGCGGTCTCTGAAGCGCTGATAGCACCAGGTTCAGATCCCACGGAGGTAGGGATGAATGTGCCGGAGGGACTACACGCCGAACCCCTTGCACAAAAGTATGCACCAAAGAGTGAGACGCCAGGGGTCGTTGGAAAAAAAAACAGCCAAGGCCGAAATCTGTCCCTTGACGGTGCTCAAGGCCAATGTCTGGTCCACTCCTCGCTGTGAGAACAGCAGGACCCTGGCCACAGAATAGGTGCGTGGGCGCCACCCCATCTCCTCACACATGGAGATATAAGCTTTCCACGTACGATGGCATATCTTCCGGGAAGAAGATTTTCATGCCCTCAGTATAGTGACAATTACAGAATCCGACAGACCTCAGTTCCTTAGCATCTGGCTTTCAACAGCCATGCCGTTAAAGCCAGCGACGGTAAAGAAGGATGAAGTATCGGACCTTGCGATAGGAGGTCCTCCCGCATCGGCAGCCACCAAGGAGCATCCGCCACCAGGCGTATTAGGTCGGCGTACCAAGGATCCCAGGGCCAATCCGGGGCAATCAGTATGACTGGATTCCCCTCGGCCTTCACTCTGCGGAGCAGACGTGGTAGCAGTTTGAGCGGAGGGAAGGCGTAAATCAGCCGGTACTGCTCCTATGGAGCCACTAATGCGTCTGACGTGTCCACCCAAGGATCTATTGTCCTGGACACGAACCTCCGCACCTTTCAATTGAGGCGAGAGACCAGACAGTCCACATCTGGTGTACCCCACCACAGGCAAAGAAGCCCGAACACCTCCGGATGCAGAGCCCATTCCCCTGGGTCCAGCATCTGAAGACTCAGCCCGCCTGCCAGTTTTCTACTCCCGGGATGTATATGGCCGACAGGGCCGGTACATGTTGCTCTGCCCACGTGAGTGACCTCCCGTGCCACAGCCGAGCTTCTTGTTCCTCTTAATGGTTTACATACGCCTCCACGGTGGCGTTGTCTGACTGGATCCTGATCGGACATCCTTGTAGTCTCATCGACCATGTGGAGAGGCATAGCCTGATCGCTCGAAGCTCGAGCACATTGATCGGCAACTGCTATTCCTCCCTCGACCAGAGACCCTGTTTTTGATTGTACTCCCAGCACTCTACCCCAGCCGGTCAGGCTGGCGTCCGTTGTGATCACCGTCCAATGAAGGGGTAGGAATGATTTTCCAGACCGAAGAGCCGGAGATCTCAGCCACCAGAGAAGGGAGTCCCTGACTAACTGGCTCACCCGAATCTGTCGATCCAGGGATAACGAAGATTTGTCCCATTTTAACAATATCTCCTTCTGCAAGACTCTAGTGTGAAATTGGGCATACGGAACTGCCTCGAAGGAAGCAACCATAAGGCCCAGAACTTGCATGCAGAAACGCAGCGACGACCACCTGCGGTTCCTCAACAGCTTCACCGCGGTCCTGAGAGTCTGCAGTTTGTCCGAAGGGAGACACACTCTCGCTTCTGCAGAGTCCATAGTAAGCCTAGGTACTCCAGACGTTGAGTCGGCACTAGCACCGACTTTATGAGGTTCAACACCCACCCAAACTTTTGTAGAGTGTGCATGGTGATCGCCACATCCTCCCTTAATTCTGAGGCGGAAGCTACCCTCAGAAGGAGATCGTCTAGGTAACCCACGATTGCGATCCCACGTTGTCACAACAATGCCAAAATTGGAGCCAACACCTTGGTAAAAACCCGGGGTGCTGAAGCCAGACCAGAGGGTAGAGCCACAAACTGATAGTGGTCTTCCCCCTACTGCAAATCGCAGAAACCTTTAATTTGTTCATAAACGATCTGGAGGATGGGATAAACAGTTCAATCTCTGTATTTGCAGACGATACTAAGCTAAGCAGGGCAATAACTTCTCCGCAGGACGTGGAAACCTTGCAAAAAGACCTGAACAAATTATTGGGGTGGGCGACTACATGGAAAATGAGGTTCAATGTAGAAAAATGTAAAATAATGCATTTGGGTGGCAAAAATATGAATGCAATCTATACACTGGGGGGAGAACCTCTGGGGGAATCTAGGATGGAAAAGGACCTGGGGGTCCTAGTAGATGATAGGCTCAGCAATGGCAGGCAATGCCAAGCTGCTGCTAACAAAGCAAACAGAATATTGGCATGCATTGAAAGGGGGATCAACTCCAGAGATAAAACGATAATTCTCCCGCTCTACAAGACTCTGGTCCGGCCGCACCTGGAGTATGCAGTCCAGTTCTGGGCACCAGTCCTCAGGAAGGATGTACTGGAAATGGAGCGAGTACAAAGAAGGGCAACAAAGCTAATAAAGGGTCTGGAGGATCTTAGTTATGAGGAAAGGTTGAGAGCACTGAAATTATTCTCTCTGGAGAAGAGACGCTTGAGAGGGGATATGATTTCAATTTATAAATACCGGACTGGTGACCCCACAATAGGGATAAAACTTTTTTGCAGAAGAGAGTTTAACAAGACTCGTGGCCACTCATTAAAATTAGAAGAAAAGAGGTTTAACCTTAAACTACGTAGAGGGTTCTTTACTGTAAGAGCGGCAAGGATGTGGAATTCCCTTCCACAGGCGGTGGTCTCAGCGGGGAGCATTGATAGCTTTAAGAAACTATTAGATAAGCACCTGAATGACCACAACATACAGGGATATACAATGCAATACTGACACATAATTACACACATAGGTTGGACTTGATGGACTTGTGTCTTTTTTCAAACTCACCTACTATGTAACTATGTAACTATGTAACCTGAGGCATATGGGTATGTGCAGGTATGCGTCCCGATTATCCAGAGACGCCAGGGAGTCCCCCTGATGGAGTGCAGGGACTACGGAGCGAACTGATTCCATTCTGAACCTCTGTACTTTCACAAAGCAATTGAGGGCTTTTAGGTCCAGGATTGGATGTACCCCTTCCTTTTTGGGGACTACAAACAGATTGGAGAAAAATCCCTTTCCGTTTTTGGAACAGGCACTATCACCCTGCGGCTGAGCAGGTCCCTTACCGCCCCAAACAGGGCCTCCCGGTGAGCCGGGAGTAAGGGTATACTGGAGGGAAAAAATCTGTTTGGTGGCCAAGAGAGGAACTCTAGCTTGTAGCCCGATTAAATCAGTTTGCAGACCCATTTGTCGGACAGCCGAGAGGCCCACCGAACTGCAAACTCCCAAAGGCGACCCCCCGTCCGTGTGTTGGGCGGGGGCAAACCTTCATGCGGTAGCACTTTTGCTCGCGGGCTTGCAAGGCCAGGGACGCTTCTGTCCCTCGGTAGTTGCTCTGTCGGACTGGGAACGTTTACCTGAGGTCCCGGGTGGACGAAAAAGCCTCTTTTGAGAGGAAAATGAGGGCCCTTGCCTGCGGCGTGGCTCCTTACTCTTCCTGGACTGTGGGAGCAAGGGGCTCTTCCCACCTGTGACATCCTTAATAATGTCATCCAGCGAGGCTCCAAATAGCCACTCACCAAGGAAAGGCAAATCCGTCAAGGCTTTTTTAGATGCCTGGTCCGCAGACCAGCATATCAGGCGCTGCAGCACCACTGCTGATACTGATGCTCTGGAGAGCAAGGGAAGTGTATCCAGGACCACATCACAGACATACTTAAGGCCGTGCACCAACTGGTCTGCTAGTTCCACGCAGACTGGAGGAGACTGCTGCTTCTCCAATTCACGGTGCAACAGCTTCGCCCACTCAGTAAGGGTCTGCGACACTAATGCCGTGGCCAGGACCGGTCAAAGCGCTGACCCTACCACCGTAAAGATGGATCGGGCCACTGCCTCGGCCCTCCTGTCAGTAGGGTCCTTAAATGCAGGAGTCCCTTCTACCGGGATCGTGGTTACTTTATTTAACCGGGACACTGGGGGGTCCAAGACCGGGGGAGCCGACCATTTTTTAAGAAGGCTCTCCTCAAAGGGGTAACGCACCGCCATTCGTTTTGGGACAGAAAACGTCCGTTGCAGGCTACCCCATTCCTTGTATATGAACTTATCAAAGTAAGTCAGATACGGAAACAGCTTAGGTGTACGGGCTGGCTTAAGGGACCCAAAAGGGACCGCCACCTCGGCAGAAGATCCCGCCGTATCCTGTATTTTCAGGGTATCACGCACAGCGGTGATAAGTGCTCCAACTAGCGCTTTCTCCTGCGCGGACCCGGAATCATCCTCACTGTCCGATCGGTCCTGGTCAGCGTCATCTGACACATGGTACTCAGTCCCACCCTCCTAGCTGCTACAGACTGAGGGGCTCTCACCGCAGGACTCAACACACTGACCGAGAGCTGGGCCGTGCTGCTGCTGCTGGCTGTATCCTGTGATAGTGCAAAAGTGTCCTGGAACAAAAACCGCGCTGTTCTGAGCACAGGAACCAGCACTGTGTGGAAAAAAGCGCTCCAGGCTACAAGAAAATGGCTGCCGGGCGTCCTGTACATAAGGACAAAAAACACAGGGAAAATGGCCGTCGAGCTCCGGGAAAATGTCCGCCAATCACGTTTTTCACAGGGGCTAACAGAAAATAGCCGACATCACAACTGTACACAGAAATGTACAGAAAATGGCGGCGGCCAGCGCTATGGCGGCTGCACACAGAGGACCCACAGACATCCAGAAACACAGTACAGAGACACAGACAGCCAGCACAGCCCCCCATCAGGGATCAGACCCCTATCTTAGGTACAGGCACCACTAGTCATGCAGCATCCCCCACGGGGGGGGGGAGGAAAAACAAGGACAGGGAGAGAAGAAAGGGAGAAGAGGGACCCCCTAATCGACCTCCCAGGGAATGCCCAGCTGCTCTGTCCTGCCGAGACAGGAAGAGCTGTACTTACTGTCCGGACGAGCTGGGGACATCCCATCACAGACCCACACCCGAACAGTATGGAGTGGCTGCAGGCCACGGCACACTGTGACAAAGACATCCGTAGTCCGGTCATATGTGTGCCCCGGAGCATGGAGCTCACCGGCCGCCCCTGGAGCCTGAGGGGCATGTCGTGGTCGACCCATCGCGTAGCTAGGGCCTGCACACACTCAATGGCCAGGCTGGGGAGACTACAAGGATCTATACTATCCAGCCTGTCACCCAGCCGGCTGTTGATAGAAGATCACAGCACCTTAAAATCTTGCGTAAAAGGCAAAATCCAGAAGAAAAAAAAATCCAGGACCGATGATCCAGATAGGGAGCCTAGGTCCTTCTCCTTTGCTAGGCAGAAAAAAACTGAGCTGCAGGAGGCAGGCTGAGGGTTTATTACCAGAGGGACCGCCCCTGGGCGGAACTGTATACTTCTGTTTTTTTCACATGCAATGCATGTTCTGCTTAGTCTCTCCTGAAAGGAGGAAGATATAACCCTACGGTCAAGAGAATAGAGGTGTGTCCGTCAATGAACTAAAGAGAAAAAAAAGTTTCTTAGTTTCTGTCAGTAAATTTTGTAAATAAGTAATTTTTCTCCTTCACTGATGAGCACTGAGAGGTAACAATTATTAGCACTGATGAGGAGCCACTAATATGCCGCACTGATAGGCAGCACTGATAGGTGGCACTTGTGGGCACTGATAGGCGGCACTGATGAACAGGCACTGATGGACCCTAAAAGGCAGCACTGACTGGCATCACTGATGGGCACTGATTGGTGTCACTGATGGGCACTGATTGGTGTCACTGATGGGCACTGATTGGTGTCACTGATGTGCACTGCTGGGGATTTACTGTAATCGGGGAACTGATGATCAGTGCACTGATTACCTGTCCTGGTCTCCCCTGCGAGGAGATGCTGCTGACCGACTCTCCTCACCACACACTCTGTCAGTGGTCACATGGTTAAAGAGCCGCGTCATCAGCTCTTTACCGAGATCTGGGTCAGGGTTGCGCCGTGAACTAGCAACACAGCGCGGGCACGGCAATTCTGGAGCGCCATCATCCCAGAATGAGAGCCACACCGCTCCTCTGTCATTTGATGGTGGGTGGGTGACAAGTGGTTAAAAAGAAACAGATGGGTGGAGCAGATGGTTCTTTTCTCTCTCTCCTCCTCCTCTCCCTGTTCACCCATTTCAGGGATTTTAGGATCTCTCCCCTAGGAATAGTACCTAAAAACGAACCTAATTCTTATCATCTTATTCACCACCTATCTTTTCCGAATGGCAGTTCCCTTAATGACCAGAAACAGGTGAGCTTAACATCAGTTTCATATGCGTCCTTCGAGGATGTTCTGGTACTACTAAAAATTTTGGGTTACTGGATCTCTGTTAGCCAAAGCAGACATAAAATCTGAAAATATAGAATATTTAAATATGTGCAATAAATCAATGAGAACAAATATTACAGGTAAAAAACAATCCTTAAATGATCGATCTATATATACAGTGGGGCAAAAAATTATTTAGTCATCCACCAATTGTGCAAGTTCTCCCACTTAAAAAGATGAGAGAGGCCTGTAATTGTCATCATAGGTATACCTCAACTATGAGAGACAAAATGTGGAAACAAATTCAGACAATCACATTGTCTGATTTTTTTAAAGAATTTATTTGCAAATTATGGTGGAAAATAAGTATTTGGTCAATATCAAAAGTTCATCTCAATACTTTGTTATATATCCTTTGTTGGCAATGACAGAGGTCAAACGTTTTCTGTAAGTCTTCCATTTTCTAATTATTGCTCCCACAGTTGATTTCTTCACACCAAGCTGCTTGCCTATTGCAGAATCAGTCTTTCCAGCCTGGTGCAAGCCTTGTCCTTACAAGCCAGCTGAGATCTGCCTATCTGCATGCCTAAAACAAGTCAGACACACGTGAGTGTATCACTGCGCTGTTTTGGCTGTGAACTTTTATTGTAACAATATTGCGCAATGTTTTCTCTCTTTGTTTATTTTACATAAAACCACTTGATACTGAGAAAATTACCATTCATTGTGGCTGTGGAAGAAATAGCTCAGAGGGTGAACAAATAATTACTGCAGGAATCCAGATACCCCAGATTACTGAGGATTGAACTGTCGCCTGCTACTTATCCTATCTCATGAATTTAACCATCTATATTTAATCAGATTCTATTGGCACTATTTATCTATTTATACTCATCAATTGTATATATATTGCACCTTTATAAGCATATCAATTATTTATTTTTATTACGGAGGATTCAACACTTATCACAGGGAATATATCTAATTTATTTATTGGCACTAATTTGGATTGATTACCATTTGCAAACGCATTTTTAGTATATCTATACACAATTGTTGCTTAGTTTACTTTGGAGATATCGCACCACTTCCAGTGGATTTGTATAACTGGAGGAACACAGTTTTTAAATATTTGCGATTTTTTTTCATATATTTGCGATTTTATTTATATATGCGATTTTTAGCGATTTGGTAGTAATTTTTTTCACATTGGTTTTTTAGCACAAAAAAATTCTTTTCTCACATTGATTGAACTTTATTTATTTATTGGCACTAATTTGGATTGATTACTATTTGCAAACGCATTTTTAGTATATCTATACACAATTGTTGCTTAGTTTATTTTGGAGATATCGCACCACTTCCAGTGGATTTGTATTACTGGAGGAACACAGTTTTTATATATTTGCGATTTTTTTCATATATTTGCGATTTTATATATATATGCGATTCTTTAGCGATTTGGTAGCAATTTTTTTCACATTGGTTTTTTAGCACAAAAAATTATTTTCTCACATTGATTGAACTTTGTATCAGAGCGCATCAATCTATGTTATATGTTTTAATTTTTAGGGGATTCTGACCACTATATAATTGATAGCAGCTTGATATCATTGTCAATCTAACAATTTGTATTTAATTAATTGCACGTGCATTCACATACATTTGATTTATACTTATTTGATTGTATATGTCACACTAGAACATTATTGCGCTTGGTATTTTTGTTTATTTACTTTAGCCTCATTTAAAGCCCCAACTTTCCTTCTTTATTTACACGTTTCAATACTTTAGGTTTTTTTCTTCAACAGTTATTTTTATTTTGATAAGTGCCTGCCTATGAGCTGTTCCTTATCCTGATTTTATTTTAAGGCCCCTTTCACACTGGGGCGGTGGGGGCGTCGGCGGTACAACAGCGCTATTTTTAGCGCTGCTGTACCGTCGTTCTTGCAGCTGTATTCGGCCCCTAGTGGTGCGGTTTTACCCCCCGCTGGCGGCCGAAAAAGGGTTAAAATCCCTCGTACAGCCCGGCTATAGCCGCGGTATTGGCGCGCTGTCCCATTGATTTCAATGGGCAGCAGCGGTGAAGGAGCGGTGAATACACCGCTCCTTCCCCGCTCCAAAGAAGCGGTTTGCAGGACTTTTTTCACCGTCCTGCCTTCGCACCACCTCAGTGTGAAAGCCCTCGGGCTTTCACACTGAACAAACAGCGGAGGCTGTTTAGGGGCGGTTTGCAGGCGGTATTTTTAGCGCAATACCGCCTGCAAACCACCCCAGTGTGAAAGGGGTCTAAGGCTTTGTTAGAATGGGTGGTATTCCCGATCTCGGGTTCTAAATTTCTCATACATTTTTTGGACAATCTCTTGTTTTTAGGCCATGCTGCTTCGCCAGAATGTTTAAACCTATTACAATCCCTTTTCAGTATGCAATTTTTTCGGGGTTCCCCTGGCACAGGTTCTCTTATTTGATTAATTAGGGGGAAAAAAAAGTCACACTAAAAATAATGCAGTCTCTATTAGAGCTTTTAGCTTTTTCTACAAGTGTAATGCCTATTGGGAGAATTTTTTCACGCAGGCTATAGATGGCCATTTCCAGACTTAAGTGCCCTTCAGCACATGTGAGCATTTCGCATGATATGCCGGAAGACTCAATAGTCTGGTTACGATTCTTAGAGAATTTCAACAGAAAGGCGGTTTGACAACAGGATTTTATATTGGATAGTGACTTCTGTCTTTATACTGACATGGCGGGTTCCCTAGGCTTTGCTGCTATTTGGCGGACACATTGGTGTGCAGAGCACTGGGACCCTGTCTGGCAATCTAATGGGTATTTACGGAAGATTGTGCTCAATGAACTATTCCCAATAATTGTTGCAATCGAAATTTGGAGTGAGTGTTAGAAACAGGCAAATTTTGTGGAAGGGCTCTTCTTTCCTTCATATGAGGACCAAAATGTGGAGTGACCGCTTGGCAAGTTCTGACTGAAGCATTCACCCCTGAATGAATGGAGACAGCTGAGGCAGCTTGATTGTGCGGAGCCAGCTGTGGGAGACTGATAGACCCACAGACGGGACACTGAAAGAGTGGAGGAGGATTTCCATCTACGGTTACCCACACATGCCCACTACCCCTGCAGGGGTTCCTTCTTTTGGTGAGTGGGGACCTGATGGGGGGAGCACTACCAGTCACCTGTCTTGCTGAGCACTGAAGTCACCTGAAGAACTACAATTGGATACTATTTTTTTGCAATATATATTCGTTTGCACTATTTTTTCACTCCGTGGGACTTGCTTTTTGGATTATATATTTTTATTATTTATTTTTTATATATGCTTATGGGTTTATTCTATGGACTCTATCTTCGGGTTGGATTAATTTAGCCTTTATTGTGATTTATTTTTATACCCATTTGACTTATGGTATACACCTATATATATCCGGCTGGTATGTGTATGGTAAAGTCTGGGTGATCACGCAGAGCACTTTCTTCACATGTGGTTTATATTAACTGTCATTTGCTTTATCACACCCATGCGACGATACGGTTACATTTATCCCTGGAGGGTACACTCACTATACCCATATTGGGATAGCACATTAATGTGTAGTTGTATATTATAGGCATTTCCTTGTTATACAATCATATACATTATATACATTTTTCTTCTCTGATCACATACCCTCCTGGTACTCACATTTTTAGGGTAGCGCCAACCACCCCATCTCTACATCTTTATTAACTTTCAACTGACCCCTGCAGTGGTTCGCAGAGAGTGTTGTGAACTGCCTGAGAGTTAGATGCGATGCGGGAACCCGCACAGGAATCACCGTGGTTCCTGCATTGCATATGTATGAACCTAGCCTCAGGATCTCAAAATTTATTCCAGTAACCCTTAGATGGTTATTTTTGTCATCTCTGTCCCATTAGGTAGATTTCTCTTCACTTCCTGCCCCATAGCCACAACAGGAAGTGAGGGGAAATCCTTCAAAGGTGAGAGAAACCCTTGTTGTCACCACAACTAGTGTTCCCATTGTAGACGATTTCTCCTCTATTTCTGTTCTGGTGACTACCCACACTTTGGGATTTTCTTATACTTTCACTTTTGATGATACCAGTAAACAGGACAAATAGAGAGGGCAAATTTCTCTAACAAGGTCACAGACAGCAATAAAACCTTACAGGTATTCTAATCTCACACCACTCTGTCTAAAACTTAGAAAAAACTTTTGCATTAAAGTGATTATAAAGTCTTGTTTTTTTTTTTTTTAAAAACAAACATATTATACTTACCTCCTCTATGCGGTGGTTTTGCACAGAACTACCCGGATCCTCCTTTTCTCGGGTCCCTCTTTGCTGCCCCTGGCCCCTCCCCCCCCTTTTGAGTGCCCCCACAGCAAGCAACTTGCTATGGGGGCACCCGAGCTGAGTTACAACTCCCTGTGTCCATTCAGACATGGAGCCCTGACCCAGCCCAGCCCCCTCTCTCCTGTGATTGGCTAACTGACTTTGACAGCTGTGGAAGCCAATGACGTGGTTGCTGTGTCTCGGACAATCAGAAGGGAGAGTCCCGGACGGCCGAGGGATTCGTGGACATCGCTGGACAGAGAGGGGGCTCAGGTAAGTATTAGGGGGTGCTAGGGTGCCTGCTACACACAGAAGGCTTTTTATCTTAATGCTAATGCTCCGTACACACGGTCGGACATTGATCGGACATTCCGACAACAAAATCCTAGGATTTTTTCCGACGGATGTTGGCTCAAACTTGTCTTGCATACACACGGTCACACAAAATTGTTGGAAAAGCCGATCATTCTGAACGCGGTGGCGTAAAACACGTAGGTCGGGACTATAAACGGGGCAGTAGCCAATAGCTTTCATCTCTTTATTTATTCTGAGCATGCGTGGCACTTTGTACGTCGGATTTGTATACACACGATCGGAAATTCCGACAACGGATTTTGATGTCGGAAAATGTTATAGCCTGCTCTCAAACTTTGTGTGTTGGAAAATCCAATGGAAAATGTGTGATGGAGCCTACACACGGTCGGAATTTCCGACAACAAGGTCCTATCACACATTTTCCATCTGAAAAAACGACCGTGTGTACGGGGAATTAGAATGCATTAAGATAAAAAAACCTTCCGCCTTTACAACCCCTTTAAGGCTAAGTTCACACTTGCTAAATTTTAGTATTTTGAAAAAAAAAAAACAATATTTTTTACTTTTTGCTATAATAAATATCCCCAAAAAAACAAAACAAAAAAAAAAACAAATTTCTTCATCATTTTAGGCCAATATGTATTCTGCTACAAAATCGCAATAAGCAAATATTGATTGGTTTGCGCAAAATTTATGGTGTCTACAAAATAGGGAGTATATTTATGGTATTTTAATTTTATATATTTTTTTTTACTAGTAATGGTGGTGATCAGCGATTTTTAGCAGGACTGCAACATTGTGGCGAACAGATCGAACACTTTTGACATTTTTTTGGGACCATTGACATTTATACAGTGATCAGAGATAAAAAAAATGCCACCGATTACTGTATAAATGTAGAAGAAAAGGAAAAGGAGGACCACCCTTAATAATTCATGCCTTATCATAAATCGCAGTCTCTTACCCAATGCCTCTCCTCAAGTGTGGAGGTCATATCCGTAACCGTAAACAAGCATACTAAAAAAGGAAGAAAGGGACCAAGGAGAAGCACAAGGGAGTGGTCCCCCTTAGTCCAAAGATGGTTACCGTGGATATAGTGGGCAGTAATGGGAGAGTGGTATATATAAAAAAATTAACAAAATTTATTATGGTAATGTATTCTAAAATATACAATGATAACACAAACAGTTAAATAGGTAAATAAAGTTGATCCACCAGACACTGATGAATGGGCCTATCCGGTGCAACCAGCACGCGGTACGCCCATTAGCCAGATTCACAAAAACAACAAACGATAACAAACATATAGACACTTAAAAACATCTAGGGTGCAGGCGCCTATACTCCCACAGATGCACAAGGTCCCTATGGCTAAACGCCAAGTCAAATTGTAGAAAAACAGTTTATATTAACAGGGGAACCTTGTGCATGCGTGGTCCCCCGGGGAGATGGGGAAGGTGGGATTAAATCAACACAGGAAATGCTGTGATATTATATTCACCACTGGTTAATGGTCTACCCTGATATACATCATTAGTTCCAGGCAATATCCAGCTACCCTGTGTTGCTATGTGACTAGTACTTGGCGATGACCGCATAAACTATACTGTGTGGCTACAACTACTCAACATACTCTACAGAGACTCTCTGAATCGCAGAAAACTTAGTATACTTTAGGAACGGACTGTTGTCAAACCAAAGCTTTGAGCATGCGCATGCAATATACATCCCGGCAGTCCCCTGCAATTCAGTGAGGTCTTCTAGTTAGGCATTTCCTGTGTTGATTTAATCCCACCTTCCCCATCTCCCCGGGGGACCACGCATGCACAAGGTTCCCCTGTTAATATAAACTGTTTTTCTACAATTTGACTTGGCATTTAGCCATAGGGACCTTGTGCATCTGTGGGAGTATAGGCGCCTGCACCCTAGATGTTTTTAAGTGTCTATATGTTTGTTATCCTTTGTTGTTTTTGTGAATCTGGCTAATGGATGTTACTGTATAAATGTCACTGGGGTAGGGTTTAACATTAGGGGGCAATCAAGGGGTTAAGTATTCCCTAGGGAGGCGTTTCTAACTAGGAGGGGACAGATCCCTATTCTGCCTCTCTTAGGTGCGATTGCGGGTCGCTGGCGGACATCGCAGCCGCCGGCCACTCGCAACAGCCCCCGTTATAGCTCTTACAGTTATGGCGATTCGCGCAGCAGTGCCAACCTGCCGCCATAAAACGACAGTGGCTGGTCGGCAAGCAGTTAACCACTTGCCGACCGGACCATAGTCGAATAATGGCTACAGCACGGTCGGCTAGTTGTGGGAGGGCGTACTATGACGTCCTCCTGAACTTGCACTTCCCACGTGCCCCCTGGGGTGCGCACCCAGAAGTGTCCATAATCGCAGGGTGCATCACGGATCGGGGTAAAGGGCCATTGACAGCGGCCCTTTACCACTTGATCACTCTGTCTAGTGACAGAGCGACAAACCGGCGTATGCCCGGTTCAGCTCTCTCCTCACAACGATCGGTACAGCAAGTGAGGAGAGGAGTGATTCAGTGCAGCAGCGCAAGTGGACTAGATCTGAAGTGCCCCACAGCGCTGATCTGTGCACATTCATGCCTCATCCTAGCTTCATCCATGCCTCACCAATGCCCACCCATGCCTCATCTGTGCTCATCCATGTCACATCTGTGCCTCATCCATGCCACATCTGTACCTCATCTGTGCCACATCCGTGCCCATCCATGCCTCATCAATGCCACATCAGTGCTCATCCATGCCACATCATTGCTCATCTGTGCCTCATCCATGCTATATTAGTGCTCATTTGTGCCACATCAGTGCTCATCCGTGCCACATCAGTGCTCATCCGTGCCACATCAGTGCTCATCCGTGCCACTACAGTGCTCATCCGTGCCACTACAGTGCTCATCAGTGCCATCAGTGCCCTACAGTGCTTCACAAAAGTGTAATAGGTAGTCAAGGAATTAAACTTATGTCCCTAGAACATCTGATAGTGCTCCCTGCATGTTAGGCCTCTGTATGTGTATGTGAAAATGTCTCACACATGTGGTATCGGAGGAGGAGTAGCAGAATGTATTTTGGGGTGTAGTTGCACTATGCATATGCCATGTAGGAGAAATAACCTGTTAATATGACAATTTTGTGAAAAACAAAAAGGAAAAAAAAAATCTTAATTTTGCAATGAACGGTGGGAAAAAAATTACAACTTCAAAAAACTCACCATGCCTCTTACTAAATACTTTGGAATGTCCACTTTCTAAAAAGGGGTTATTTGTGGGTATTTGTACTGTCCTAGCTTTTTAGTGTCTCAAGAAATTAGATAGGCCATCAGTACATCAGGTGTGAAAAATTTTCAGTGATTGGCACCATAGCTTGTAGACTATAACTTTCACAAAGACCAAATAATATACATAATTTTATTCCTTTATCATGATATATGACTTTGGTTATTTTTTACCAAAGATATGTAGCAGTATAAATGTTGGCCAAAATTTATGAAGAAAAATGACTAATTTGCAATATTTTATAACAGAAACAAATAAAAATGCATTTTTTCACAAAATTTTCAGTCTTTTTTCATTTACAGCGCAAAAAAAAAAACAGTGGGGATTAACCACTTCCGGACCGCCCGTCATCAATATACGGTGGCTCTTTGAAGAGGGTTATCTTTGTTATAGCAGCAGCTAGCTGCCATAACCCCGGTATCCTCTTCTTCAGCGGGCGGTCCACTTTCAGATAAAAGTGGTCTCTGCGGCGGATTCACCGCAAGATCACTTTTATCAGCGGCCGCTCTCCACAATGCCCTTACCGGAACCGCCGGCAACGGTTCTCTGTTAGGTATGGAGATGAGTGAGGCGAAGATGGCCCCCACCGGTCTCCATACCATTGCAGGGTGGAAGTGACGTCAAAACGTCACTTCTGCCCATAGCTCTTAAAGCAACATATTTAAGAGGTCCTGTCATGCTTTTTTTCTATTACAAGGGCTGTTTACATTCCTTGTAATAGGAATAAAAGTGACACAATTTTTTTTTTTTCTCAAAAGAACAGAGTAAAAATAAAAGATAAAAGGTAGAAAAAAAAAAAAAATTTAAACGCGCCCCGTCCCGCCGAGCTCGCGTGGAGAAGCGAACGCATACATGAGTACCGCACGCATATGGTGTGAGGTATCGCCGCAATAATTCTAGTTCTAGACCTCCTCTGTAACTCAAAACATGCAACCTGTAGAATTTTTTAAACATCACATATGGAGATTTTTAAAGGTAAAAGTTTGTCGCCATTCCACAAGTGGGTGCAACTGCTGGGTGTTCAGTCTGTTCCTGCGCCTTTAAGGAGAGTTGGGCTCCCTCCAGTCATCTGCCCTTCATCTATCCATTAGAATACATGTGCTTCCACTGTGGAGACTCTTCAAAGTTAGAGTTAGGCCCCTTTCACACTTATACGACTTTGTACTGCAAAATCGTATGCCAAGTCATTCTCCATGATTCTCAATGACTACCATTCATATTGGCACGACTTAAAGTCGTGCCGACTTGAAAGTAGTCCCTGCACTACTTTGGTCCAACTTCTATGCGAGTTGTACTCCATAGACCTCAATGTTAAACCCTCAAGTAGCATGCAAATCGTACCTGAATAATATAGACACAATTTCAGTACGACTTTGTAAGCACAAGTCTCACGCCATGTACAGTACCTGACCGCGAGATTGTGTTTCTCGCTGACAGGGTACTGTGCATGTCGCGCTGATCGGGAAAGGAAAACTTTTTTCTTTCGCGATGAGCGACAGGCAGTGCTGATAGCTTTCTGGTATGAATCATGAGGGGGAACGCCACGCCAAGTTTTAAATGAAAAACCGGTGTGGGTTGCCCCCCAAATCCATACCAGACACTTATCCGAGCACGCAGCCCGGCCGGTCAGGAAAGGGGGTGGGGACGAGTGAGCGCCCCCCCCTCCTGAACCGTACCAGGCTGCGTGCCCTCACCCCAAAGCACCTTGTCCCCATGTTGATGAGGACAAGGGCCTCTTCCCGACAACCCTGGCCGTTGGTTGTCGTGGTCTGCGGGCAGGGGACTTATCGTAATCCGGGAGCCCCCTTTAATAAGGGGGCCCCCAGATCCCGGCCCCCCACCCTTTGTGAATGAGTATGGGGTACATTGTACCCCTACCCATTCACCTAGGGAAAAAAGTGTAAATGAAAAAACACAGTACACAGGTTTTCAAAGTAATTTATTAGGCAGCTCCGGGGTCTTCTTTCGACTTTGGGGTCTCCTTGTGACTTCGGGGGTCTCTCTGGCGTCTCCTCCCGGTGTCCAGTTCTTCTGCCGGGCCCCTCCGCTATCTTCTCCCGCTCTTTTGCCGGTCTTCTGCGCTGTCTTGTCCCCTCTTCTCTTCTTCCGATGTTGACATGACGCTCTCTCTCGTCATAAGGGGACATGGTAAAAAAAAAATCACACGATGACCACGCCCCTTATGACGGCACAGTCCCAGCATGCCCCGGGACTGTGACCTCATAAGGGGGCGGGGTCACCGCCTATATAAGAGATCGCGTGGCTCGCACACAGCATTCCAGCGGGAGAGAGCGTCGTGTCAACATCGGAAGAAGAGAAGAGGGGACAAGACAGCGCAGGAGACCAGGCCCCCACTAGCAAAAGAGCGGGAGAAGAATACCATGTACCCCATACTCATTCACAAAGGGCAGGGGGCCGGGATCTGGGGGCCCCCTTATTAAAGGAGGCTCCCGGATTCCGATAAGCCCTCCACCCGCGGACCCTGACAGCCAGGGTTATCGGGAAGAGGCCCTTGTCCTCATCAACATGGGGACAAGGTGCTTTGGGGTGAGGGGGCCCGCAGGGCGTCCCCTTCCTCCAAAGTACCCAGCCCCCCATGTTGAGGGCACACGGCCTGGTACAGTTCAGGGGGGGGGGCGCTCGCTCGTCCCCACCCCCTTTCCTGACTGACCGGGCTGCGTGCATGGATAAGGGTCTGGTATGGATCTTGGGGGGACCCCCAAGACGATTTTTCGGCGTAGAGGGGTTCCCCTTACAATCCATACCAGACCTAAGGGCCTGGTATGCCCCGGGGGGGGAGCCCACGCCAGTTTTTTATTTTAAAATTTGGCGCAGAGTCCCCCCCCCCCCCCATGATTCATACCAGACAGCTGTTAGCACTGCCTGTCGCTCATGGCGAAAGGAAAAAAAAGTTTTCCTTTCCCGATCAGCGAACCAGCTCGGCGCTGGCTCCCGCGACGTGGCTCGCAGGTGTCAAATCTCACCTATAACAGCAGCGAGATTGACACAATGACACGGTAACCTACTGTATGTTTTCATTTGTTAATGCCAAAGTTGTGGCAAAGTCGTACAAAGTAGTACTGCTCCCAAATCATGGTAAAATCGCGACCGCCAAATCAAGGTAAAATCGCGCAACTTTGAAGTCGTATAACTGTGAAATGGGCCTTAGGGTCTGCAGGATACAGGGTGCCTTGCCGTGGCCTGCAGCATATGCATGTATTTGCAAATGTGTGCAACTACGATCGCCATTTTATTCTCTAGGGTGTTAGAACCCCCAAACCTTATATATTATATTATATGTATATATATTTTTTTTTTTCTAGCAAAATAAAATGATTTTAAAGGGGTTGTAAACCTTCGCTGTTTTTCAATGCAGCAGCGTCCCCGAGCCCCCCTTATACTTACCTGAGCCCCCAAAATTTGCGCAACGGGAACGAGCACACCAGCTCCGGCCAGCGTCTCGTGTCCTGATTGGATAGATTGATAGCAGCGCAGCCATTGGCTTCCGCTGCTGTCAATCAAATCCAATGACATGGGCGCCGGTGGCGGGGCCCGAGTCATACATTCGGTGGCTATGGACGCCGAATGCTGGACTCGGGAGAGTGCCTGCAAGGTAACCCCCTTGGGAGAGCGCTTTCCCGAGGGGTTATCTGATGTGGGGAGGAGCCACGAGAGCCCCCGGGGGACCCCAGAAGGTTTGGGGCCACTCTGTGCTGCACAGTGTAGGTAAGTATGATATGTTTGTTATTTTAAATTTAAAAAAAACAAACCCTTAGCCCCGGTTCACACAGGGGCGGCACGACTTGCAGGTCGCCTCAGCGAGGCGACCTGCAAACTACTTCTGAGGCGACTTGCAAAACGACTTCTGCATAGAAGTCTATGCAAGTCGCCCCCAAAGTAGTACAGGAACCTTTTTCTAAGTCGGAGCGACTTGCGTCGCTCCTATTAGAACGGTTCCGTAGCACAGAACGGGAGGCGACTTGTCAGGCGACTAGGTCGCCTGACAAGTCGCCCCTATGTGAACCGGCACTTACAATCACTTTAACTTGTAAACAACAAGTTTGAAAAATAGGCCCAGTCTTGAAGTGGTTAAATAACACCAAAATAAAGCTCTATTTGTGTGAAAAAAAGGACAAATATTTCATATGGGTACAGTGTTGCATGACTGAGTATTTGTCATTCAAAATGTGAGAGCTCTGAAGACTGAAAATTGGCCTGGTTAGGAAGGGGGGGTATAAGTGCCCAGTGGGAAAGTGGGAAAGCACATTTAAGTGATTCTTTTTTTTTTTTTTTTATAATTAAGAAAGAAGTGTTTTTTTCCATATCAATGATATTTAGTAAATGCTTGTTCAAACGCTCTGTAAAAAGCTACAGGCGCATTTAGACTTGAATGGAAGAAGTTGACGATCTTCAACTCCTAAACTCAACAAATGGCTTAATTTTTGCTGCACAGTGACGAGAAGTGACTCAAATGCTACATGTTTTTCAAATGTAAACAGCTCTGACCACCCCCATGTCTTCCACCATAACTGGGGTTCCCCCAGGTCTTCCCCCATTACTGGGGTCGCCCATGTCTTCCCCATCACTGGGGCCGCCCCATGTCACCCCTTATCACTGGGGCCCCCCATGTCTTCCCCATCACTGAGCCCCCGTGTCTTCCCTCATCACTGGGCCCACCCCCTTGTCTTACATCATTGCTGCCTCTCCCCATGTCTTCCCTCATCACTGGGCCCCCCATGTCCTCTATGATCACTGGGGCCCCCCATGTCCCCACTCATCACTAGCCCCCCTATGTCCTGCCTGATCTAAGGGGCCCCTGTGTCTTTCCTGTTCACCAATCATCATTCCCCCCCCCCCCAAATCCCAAGGCTCCCCATGTCGTGCCCCCAGCTTCTGCTCAGGGGTCTCCCTGTGTCCAGGCTGGTGGGGGCCCCTGGTGTCATCCCAGCTGTGGGGGAATCTTCCTGTCGGGATCATTGCCATGACTTGGATATTAGACCCCTTTCACACTGGAGGCGTTTTTCAGGCACTTTAGCGCTAAAAATAGCGCCTATAAAGCGCCTGAAAAAAGCCTCAGCTGCAATCCCAGTGTGAAAGCAAGCAGCTTCTTTGCAGTGCTGTAGGAGCAGTGAATACTCCGCTCCTAAAGCGCCCCTGCCCATTGAAATCAATGGGCAGCGGCGTTTTGCAGGCAGATTCAACCCCTTTTCACCCGCTAGCGGGGGTTAAAAGCACCCTGCTAGCGGCTGAATAGCGCCGCTAAAATGATGATAAAGAAATAGCGGCACTTTACTGTGCTGACAGTGTGAAAGTGCCCTTACATAGATGTGAAGTAAATCTAAACCCAATTCCATAATATCTGCTTTCCTTAAAAAAAGTTGGTCTTTTCAGGAATATGTTTTCTAATCTTAGATGGCAGTCTGTGCATGTGCACTGTAGGCAACTCGTCTGTGAAAATCCTCGACCCTGTCAGCTAGTGTTAGGTGTCAGACAACCAGCTGATTAAGCGTCGGGACACGAGCGCATGCGCTGTGAATGTAGTGAACCTCCACGGAAGTGACTCGCCAACACGAAAGTGACGCAGTCCAGCAGTCTTATGGTTCAAGGAAAATTATAGAACACCGGTAACCGGCTAGTGTGAAAGGGAACATCTGCACTAATAATCAGGGCACTGATCATCAGTGTCCTGATGATCAGTACAGCCCCATCGGTGCTGTCTATCAGTGCCCATCAGTGCTGCCAATCAGTGCAAATCAGTACCGCCGCCTATCAGTGCCCATCAGTGCTAATAATCAATAAACAGTACTGCACTATAAATCAAAAACCATCATTAATGATAAAAGTGTAGCTAAAAATGGTAATCAATAAACATATATTGCTAAAAGTTCATATACAGTGGGGACAGAAAGTATTCAGACCCCCTTCAATTTTTCACTTTGTTATATTGCAGCCATTTGCTAAAATCATTTAAGTTCATTTGTTTTCCTCATTAATGTACACACAGCACCCCATATTGACAGAAAAACACAGAATTGTTGACATTTTTGCAGATTTATTAAAAAAGAAAAACTGAAATATCACATGGTCCTAAGTATTCAGACCCTTTGCTCAGTATTTAGTAGAAGCACCCTTTTGATCTAATACACCCATGAGTCTTTTTGGGAAAGATGCAACACCTGGATTTGGGGATCCTCTGCCATTCCTCCTTGCAGATCCTCTCCAGTTCTGTCAGGTTGGATGGTAAACGTTGGTGGACAGCCATTTTTAGGTCTCTCCAGAGATGCTCAATTGCGTTTAAGTCAGGGCTCTGGCTGGGCCAGTCAAGAACAGTCACGGAGTTGTTGTGAAGCCACTCCTTCGTTATTTTAGCTTAGTGCTTAAGGTCATTGTCTTGTTGGAAGGTAAACATTCGGCCCAGTCTGAGGTCCTGAGCACAATGGAGAAGGTTTTCGTCCAGGATATCCCTGTACTTGGCTGCATTCATCTTTCCCTTGATTGCAACCAGTCGTCCTGTCCCTGCAGCTGAAAAACACCCCCACAGCATGATACTGCTACCACCATGCTTCACTGTTGGGACTGTATTGGACAGGTGATGAGCAGTGCCTGGTTTTCTCCACACATACTGCTTAGAATTAAGGCCAAAAAGTTCTATCTTGGTCTCATCAGACCAGAGAATCTTATTTCTCACCATCTTTGAGTCCTTCAGGTATTTTTTTAGCAAACTCCATGGCTTTCATGTGTCTTGCACTGAGGAGAGGCTTCTGTCGGGCAAGTCTGCCATAAAGCCCCAACTGGTGGAGGGCTGCAGTGATGGTTGACTTTCTACAACTTTCTCCCATCTCCCGACTGCATCTCTGGAGCTCAGCCACAGTGATCTTTGGGTTCTTATTTACCTCTCTCACGAAGGCTCTTCTCCCCTGATAGCTCAGTTTGGCCAGACGGCCAGCTCTAGGAAGGGTTCTGGTCGTCCCAAACGTCTTCCATTTAAGGATTATGGAGGCCACTGTGCCCTTAAGTGCAGCAGAAATTTTTTTGTAACCTTGGCCAGATCTGTGCCTTGCCAAAATTCTGTCTCTGAGCTATTCAGGCAGTTCCTTTGACCTCATGATTTTCATTTGGTCTGACATGCACTGTGAGCTGTAAGGTCTTATATAGATAGGTGTGTGGCTTTCCTAATCAAGTCCAATCAGTATAATCAAACACCGCTGGACTCAAATGAAGGTGTAGAACCATCTCAGGCTGGGTTCACACTAGTGCAACAAATGCTCTGACATTGGGAGCTCATGTCGCATGACGTGTGAAAATCAATGTTTCCCTATGGGAGCTGTCCTAACTGGTCCAACACAAGTCGTTCCGACTTTAGAAATGCTCCCTGTACTACTTTGGTCCGACTTTGATCCTACTTCAGCCCATTGACTATCATTGAAGTCAGATCAAAGTCGGATCGCCGTCTCGCATGATCCGACTTTGGCATGCGACTTATGCTCAGATGATCTTGAGGTGGAACTCCGCGCCATTATTTTAAATAAAAAAACGGCATGGGTTCCCCCTCCAAGAGCATACCAGGCCCTTTGGTCTTCTATGGGTTTTAAGGGGAACCCCTACAACAAAAAAACAGCGTGGGGGTCCCCCCCCAGATCCATACCAGACGCTTATCCAAACACGCAGCCTGGCCAGTCAGGAAAAGGAGTGGGGACGAGCGAGTCTGAACCGTACCAGGCTGCATGCCCTCAACATGGGGGGGTGGGTGCTTTGGGGCAGCACCATGTTGATAAGGACAAGGGCCTCTTCCCGACAACCCTGGCCATTGGTTGTCGGGGTCTGCGGGCGGGGGGCTTATCGGAATCCGGGAGCCCCCCGCCCCACCCTATGTGAATGAGTATGGGGTACATCGTACCCCTACCCACTCACCTAGGAAAAGTGTCAATAAAAAAAACTCACTAGACAGGTTTTTAAAATAATTTATTAGGCAGCTCCGGGGGTCTTCTTCCGACTTCAGGGGTCTCTTCCTTCTTCTCCGCGCTCTCCGGTTCTTCTCCCACTCTCCGGTATCTTCTGCCGGGCTCCTCCACTATCTTCTGCTCTTTTGCCGGCTCTTTTGCTAGCGGTGGCCCGTCTTCTTCCCTCTTCTCTTCTTCCGATGTTGACACAACGCTCTCTCCCACTGTAATGCCGTGTGCACGGTCCGCAATGACTTATATAGGGATGGGGCATGGTCACTGGGTGATGTCACAATAATTTTTCATAGTAAGCAATTTTTCGCGGGAATTAGTTGGTGTTGGCGCTTCAATCACCACGGCACCATGGTTTGTATGGTGTCAGGGTGATTGAAGCGCATTATTTATATTATTACATTGTAAAATATAATGAAGTGGTTCAACTCACCATAATGCAGAAACAGTGGGAGCCCGGGGCATATCACTTGCCACATCTCCTGCCACCAGATGCAGCGTGTCACTTGCCACCATCGCCTGCCACCAAATGTGGATTGTCACTTGCCTATCATGGACAGCCTATCACGGTCAGCCTATAACGGACATTCTCTCATCCTCATACCACGGACGAGGATGAGAGAATGTCCGTGATAGGCTGTACACTGACTGCTGGGAAATGGAGTGTTCAGCCTATCACAGACGAAGAGGAGTCGCGGATTTTGAAAGCTGGAATAGCCTCCGAACTGTATTATCACACGCTGGTCGCCATCTGCCTGCATGATACGCTGATCATGTAGGCAGACGGCGGTGACTCGAGTATAAGTCGAGGGGGACACTTTCAGCCTAAAAAAAAGGCTGAAAATCTTGACTTATACTCGATTATATACAGTAATTGTAATTTATTCTCATTATAAATATAGCTGTTCTGTGAAGCCCTCATAGGTTTGCTAGAGAACTTTAGTGAACAAACAGCATCATGAAGGCCAAGGAACACACCAGACAGGTCAGGGATAAAGTTGTGGAGAAGTTTAAAGCAGGGTTAAGTTATAAAAAAAAATCCCAAGCTTTGAACATCTCACAGAGCGATGTTAAATCCATCATCCGAAAATGGAAAGAATATGGCACAACTACAAACCTACCAAGACATGGCCGTCCACCTAAACTGACAGGCCGGGCAAGGAGAGCATTAATCAGAGAAGCAGCCAAGAGGCCCATGGTAACGCTGGAGAAGATCCACAGCTCAGGTGGGAGAATGGACAAATCTTGCCTTTTATGGAAGAGTGGCAAGAAAAAAAGCCGTTGTTCAAAGAAAGCTATAAGAAGTTTGCAGTTTGCAAAAAAGAAAACTAACACTGCACATCACCCTGAACACACCATCCCCAAACATGGTGGTGGCAGCATCATGTTGTGGGGATACTTTTCTTCAGCAATACAGGTAAGCTGGTCAAAGTTGATAGAAAGATGGATGGAGCCAAATACAAGGCAATCTTAGAAGAAAACCTGTAATGCTGCATACACACGACTGGTTTTGCCGTCGGAATAAACTCCGAAGGTTTCTCTGATGGAATTCCATTCAAGCGGTCTTGCCTACATACGGTCAAACCAAAGTCCGACCATCAAGAACGCGGTGACGTACAACACTTACGATGGGACTAGAAAAAGGAAGTTCAATAGCCAGTAGCCAATAGCTTCCGTCTCGTACTTGCTTCAGAGCATGCGTCGTTTTTGGTCCGTCGGAACAGCATACAGACGATCTCTGTTCCGATAGGAATTGGTTCTGTCGGAAATATTTAGAACATGTTCCATTTCTAGGTCTGTCAGAATTTTAGAAAAAAAAAGTCCGATGAGGCCTACACACGATCGGAATAGACGATGAAAAGCTTCCGTCTGACTTTTTCTGTCGGACATTCCGCTCGTGTGTACGCGGCTTTAGAGTCTGCAAAAGACTTGAGACTGGGGCGGAGGTTCATCTTCCAGCAGGACAACAACCTTAAACATACAGCCAGAGCTAGAATGGAATGGTTTAGATTAAATCATATTCATGTGTTAGAATGGCCCAGTCAAAGTCCAGACCTAAATCCAATTGAGAATCTGTGACAAGACTTGAAAATTGCTGTTCACAGACGCTCTCCATCCAATCTGACAGAGCTTGAGCTATTTTGTAAAGAAGAATGGGCAAACATGTCACTCTCTAGATGTGCACAGCTGGTAGAGACATCCCCAAAAAGACTTGCAGCTGTAATTGCAGTGAAAGGTGGTTCTACAAAGTATTGACTCAGGGGGGCTGAATACAAATGCATACCACACTTTTCACATATTTATTTGTAAATAATTTTGAAAAACATTTATTATTTTCCTTCCACTTCACAATTATGTGCAACTTTGTGTTGGTCTATCACATAAAATCCCAATAAAATACATTTACGTTTTTGGTTGTAACATGACAAAATGGAAAATGTCAAGGGGTATGAATATTTTTCAATGAACTGTATAAAATAAAAAATATAGATTAAGCAAAACACAAAATATAAATATAGATAAAGCCAAACACATCAAGGATAAATATAAAAATAAAATGTAAAATATAAATATAGATAAAACAAAATGTATAAAATAAAAAAAAAAAAATAGATAAAGCAAAACACAAAATATAAATATAAAATATAGATAAAGCAAAACACAAAATATAAATATAAAATATAAATAAAGCAAAACACATAAAATATGAAAATAAAATGTAAAATATAAATACAGAGAGAACAAAACATGTAAAATATGAAAATAATACTGTATTTATCGGCGTATAACACGCACTTTTTTCCCCTTAAAATCAGGGGAAAATCACGGGTGCGTGTTATACGCCGATCCCCTGCGATCCCCCGCTGACTGAGCGGAGCAATCGCCGACCGCGATTTGAAAATGGCGCCGCCGGCGCCGAAATACACAGAGCCGGTCCTCGGCTCTTCTCGGCCACTTTCGGCTTCACTCGAGCGCCGCCCGAACCTAGCCAAGTGTACTCGGCTATGTTCGGCTAGCTTCGCTCACAGTCACGCCCATCCCGGGCAGGACTACGAGTGGAGCCGAAAGTGGTCGAAAGTGAACGAGAGCCGCCGAGAAGAGCCGAGGACTGGCTCTGTGTATTTCGGTGCCGGCGGCACCATTTTCAAACTGCAGTGACACTGACATGTCACTGCAGTTTAACTGCAGCCTGGGCAAGGCTGCAAAAGGACACAGAAAATCTTCAGATCGGCACTGGCAAAGCTGCAAGGCTGCAAATGGACACTAAAAAGGCTGCAAATGACACCAAGGCTGCTGACTGCAAGGCTGCAAATGACACTGGACAAGCATGCAGATGGACGCTGTGCAAGGCTGCATTGATGGGCATTTAAATGTAAGTTTTTTTTTCCTTAAAACATTTTTTTCCTTATAATTCCCTCCTAAACTTGGGGTGCGTGTTATACGCCGGCGCGTGTTATACACCGATAAATATGGTAATTAACTGTTTGTCGCCCGCCCTGGCATCAAATGATGGTGGGGCAGTGTGGCTCTCATTCTGGGACGCCGTCATTTGATGGCGTCCCAGAACGGCCGCTCCGTGTTGCTAGGACACGGTGTGACCCCAATCTCTGTAAAGAGCAGCGTCTGTGGCTTTTTAACCATGTGATCGGCTGTGTCCAATCACAGCCGGTCACATGTAAACATGGAGATGCAAGTAATCGTCTCTCCTCGCCTCACACTGACAGAGTGTGAGGAGAGGAGAGCTGATCAGTGGCATCTCCTCACAGGGCGACATCTAGGAATGATATAAGGGCACTGATCATCAGTGCCCTGATTACAATAAAGAAAAAAAGTGTTACAAACCAGTGCCCACCATTGCCCACCAATGCCAGCATACAGTGCCCACGAGTGGCAGCAATCAGTGCCGACAAGTGCCACAAATCAGTGCCCATTATCAATGCCAGTCAGTGCTGGCAATCAGTGCAGCCTTTCAGTGCTGCCCATCAATACCCATCGCTTCTGTTGATCAATGCCCATCAGTGTCGCCCACCAGTGCCGCCTATCCGTGCCCACCAGTGCCGCCTATCAGTGCCCACCAGTGCCGCCTATTAGTGCCCATCAGTGCCACCTAACAGTGCCTATCACTGCTCATCAGTGCCACACATCAGTGCCACCTATCAGTGCCCATAAGTGCGGCATATTTGTGCCTCCTCATCAGTGCCCATAAGTGCCGCCTAATCAGTGCCCATATGTGCCACCTCATCAATGCCCACCAGTTCAGCCTATCAGTGCCCATCAGTGCCGCCTCATCAGTGTACATCAGTGAATGCAAAAAATTACTTAGTTACAAAATTTACTGACAGAAAAAAAAGTAAAAAACATTTTTTTTCAATATTTTTGGTGTTTATTTTTTTTTGTAAAAACAACAAAAAAAAAAAAACAGCAGTGATTAAATACTACCAAAAGAAAGCTCTGTTTGTGTGAAGAAAATTATGAAAAATTTGTTTGGGTACAGTGTAGCATGACCGCGTAATTGTCATTCAAAGTGCGACAGCGCTGAAAGCTGAAAAATGGCCTGGGCAGGAAGGGGGTGTAAGTGCCTGGTAGGCAAGTGGTTCAAGTGGTTGTAAACCTAGTTACACCACTTGTACCTACAACCTATAATAAGGCTTACCTGTAGGTACTGAAAATATCTCCTAAACCTGCACGGGTTAGGAGATATTTACCATATATACGAAATCTCTGGTGGGGAATGTGGCGCTGTTCAGAAATATATATAATAGGATACTAATATCCTACAAAGTGGTGGTAGTATATAAAAACTACTGTGAAAAAATCATGAACAAATAACATATCAGGTGTATGTGTCACAAGTGTTACACAACATATAATAAAACATATAATTGAAAAATCAAGTGCAAATGCGATGTAAATAATCCTAGAAAAAAATACGTGCACTCAAAAAAGGACAGTAAAAATAATAGTACTGATCTGCAAAATCGCAAAGGAAAAAGCATAAAAGATACCCAAAAAATTATATATCCAAAATATGTGCAGATATGAACAATAGTATGATAAATACTGTAGTGATGTAACAGAAAAAATCACCATCCAAAAGATTTTAGTGTCCGAGCAGATTAAAAGTCTTATATATAAAAAGAAAGAACTCTGTGAGAAGTGACTTTGCTTCCAAACGAATCCCATGTAAATAATGTGATCGTTGTGTAATCTCCTTCTCTGGAACCCCCAATTGTGTCCCCACTCACCAGAAAGCCCAACCCCTGCAGGGGTAATGGGCAAATGAAAGTAAATCCACCAGCAGGAAATCGATCGATATCCCCCTCTGTGTTTCCGTGATCTTCCTCCTGGTTGGGCAGTCAATGGTCTGTCAATGGTCCTCCAAAAAAGTCCACCAGATCATGTCCATATGTAGGCGCCTCAGATGACGTCTTGATGACGAAACGCGTAAGGCATGGTCACGTTGGTACGCATACGTCGCTGTTACTTCCGGTTTTCGGCAGCTCGGCTGTGGAACGCAAGCCGCTGCCTCGTTACTGTTCTAGCCATCGGCCTTACACCAGCCGGCGGAACAGGTTCATCTGTTAGTCACTGTTTTTAACTATTCTTTTTAAGTGGACTGAACTAATAAAAGTCAATTTGGATTTACACTATGAAGCTCCTCTCTTCCCCATACATATGGACATGATCTGGTGGACTTTTTTGGAGGACCATTGACAGACCATTGACAGCCCAACCAGGAGGAAGATCACGGAAACACAGAGGGGGATATCGTTCGATTTCCTGCTGGTGGATTTACTTTCATTTGCCCATTACCCCTGCAGGGGTTGGGCTTTCTGGTGAGTGGGGACACAATTGGGGGTTCCAGAGAAGGAGATTACACAACGATCACAATTATTTACACGGGATTTGTTTGGAAGCAAAGTCACTTCTCACAGAGTTTTTTCTTTTTTCTTTTTATATATAAGACTTTTAATCTGCTCGGACACTAAAATCTTTTGGATGGTGATTTTTTCTGTTACATCACTACACCATTTATCATACTATTGTTCATATCTGCACATATTTTGGATATATAATTTTTTGGGTATCTTTTATGCTTTTTCCTTTGCGATTTTGCAGATCAGTACTATTATTTTTACTGTCCTTTTTTGAGTGCACGTATTTTTTTCTGCTATTATTTACATCGCATTTGCACTTGATTTTTCAATTATATGTTTTATTATATGTTGTGTAACACTTGTGACACATACACCTGATATGTTATTTGTTCATGATTTTTTCACAGTAGTTTTTATATACTACCACCACTTTGTAGGATATTACTATCCTATTATATATATTTCTGAACAGCGCCACATTCCCCACCAGAGATTTCTTAATTTTTTGGATTCCACCTCGGTGGCTTTTTCCATTTATTTTTTGGGGGGGCTGCAGTTCTCCTTTAAAATATTGTCCTAAGCGCGGGAAATTCGGAGTTTGTATTTACCATATATACGCTTGCGCTGACGTCATTGGCACATGCGCACTAGAGAAATGGCTAGCTCGCGCCGTTTCTTCAGCAGCTGTACCGTGACTGGCGGCTCCCACGCGCATGTGTGGGAGGGACATCATCGCGGCTCTGCGAACCCAGAAATAACTCCGGGAGACATGTCGCTGCTCACATTGGTGTGCGGGGACCGCTGCAACTGCGTCAATCTAAGGTAAGTATGTCATTATGAGCTAGTATGCGATGCATACTAGTTCATTATGCCTTTTTTCTTACAATGTTTTTTGTTTTCTTCGGGTTTACAACCACTTTAAAATACAGATAAAGCACAACACATGACTACAAAAATAAAATATACATGTAGATAAGGCAAAATACATAAATATAAAAATAAAATCCAATTACAAACAAAGTGAAACACACAAAATATTAAACAAAATCTCACCTTCACTTTTTCATAATAGCTCCCTGTAGACATCCATTCCATGTATGAGAACAGAGGGTCTTCCTGTGACACCTTACGTATGATGGTGTCTACTATCGGGTTCACTTTCATTGCAGCGCGTGAGATGTCAGTCATTTTCAGGCTCAGACTCTCTACCACGGGTCTCAGTCCCCTGCCATTGAGGGCGGCCAGTGGCGGCACCTTTCCCTTCGGCTTGGCTTGGGCCGCTTTGTACCCTCCCGGGTCTGTGTTCTGCTCTGCTCTCCTCAGAGGCTCTTTCTTAGCGCCGCTTTGTCCCTGAGCCCTTCCAGCAACTTCTGTCTTTCCTCTGCACGGCTCCTCATTACATTTAGCGGCTCCCCTTCCTCTGCCCGGCTCCTCATTACATTTAGCGGCTCCCCTTCCTCTGCCCGGCTCCCCATTACATTTAGCGGCTCCCCTTCCTCTGCCCGGCTCCCCATTACATTTAGCGGCTCCCCTTCCTCTGCCCGGCTCCCCATTACATTTAGCGGCTCCCCTTCCTCTGCCCGGCTCCTCATTACATTTAGCGGCTCCCCTTCCTCTGCCCGGCTCCCCATTACATTTAGCGGCTCCCCTTCCTCTGCCCGGCTCCCCATTACATTTAGCGGCTCCCCTTCCTCTTCCCGGCTCCTCATTGCTCTTGAGGGCCCCCCTTCCTCTGCCCCTGGGCTGCTTAGAGCAGGTGTCTGGCTCCTTGCCCCTTCCACGTCCCCCCATGTCTGTCACCTGGCGGGCTCTGAAGTAATCTCTTTTTTTTCTTATTGCCTCTTTTCTGGAAGACTTGTCCCCTCCCCTTTCCTCCTTTATTATACAGATAAACGAAACTTTATGACTGTTCCCATTAGGGAGATTTCCCCAATGACCGATGTCACCGAGAGTGAAAGTGAAAGAAATGCCAACGTTTCCGCCCTATTTGTGGAAATTGATGTGATTTGCCTGTTCCTATTAGTCCTTTGGCTCTGTGGCTCTCACCTTTGGGATATCCCCTACCAAAGGTTACATTCACACAAATACTGGCTAGGTTTGGTTTTCATTCGGACATGTTTCTTTTTTTTTTTTGTATGATCGTTATCACTTTTGTACCCTTTTTCTTGAACCAATAAAGCAGAAATCCCGAAAGTTGTCACTAGAACAGATATAAAAGGGAAATCTTCCAATGGGGACAGTGGTTCTGGTGACAACTGGGGATTCTCTCACTTCCTGTCAGTGGCGCCTGGTGTTTTTTTTGGGGGGGAGCGGCAAGCAATGCACCCACCCCGCCCCCTGCACATCAGTCGGTTGGGTCAATCGCACCGCTCCTCACCATCAGTCGGTTGGCCCAGCACTTACCCTTACCTCCGGGCAACAGGCGGCGGCTTCTTATGCGTCTCCCCACGGCAGCCGTGCGTCTCCTCTCCCTCCTCCTTCAGGGTGGCCAATAGGATCGCCTGTCCTTTCAGCGAATCGGGTGATGGGTCTCTCCCGCTTCCTGATTGGCTAGGAGGAGAATCAGTGTGACAATAGCATATATTCATTCGCTATTACACAACTGGGTGGGCTCAGGGCGCAGTGCTCTGCTCCCCGAACCCACCCTTTTTTTAAACCTATTAGAGCCCCTGGCTCTAATTACGTGCTTAAAAAAAAAACATAGGAATCCATGCTTCCGGCGCCCTGCATGTATATTAGGGAGCCGGACACATGGATGGGGGGGCTGCGGTGTCCTTGCTGTCCTAATTGATGCTTCCTGTTGTGGTTATAGGACAGGAAGTGAAAGGAATATGTATAATACTCCCAATAATTATGCCTTAATCTCTTCTTGACCATGCAACACATACAGTATCTAACAAAAGTTAGTACACCCCTCACATTTTTGTATTTTTTTTTTTTTTATCTTTTCATACAACAACACGGAAGAAATTACACTTTGCTACAATGTAAAGTAGTATAAAAGTGTAAATTTGTTGTCCCCTCAAAATAACTCAACACACTGCCATTAATGTCTAAACCGCTGGCAACAAAAGTGAGTACACCCTTAAGTGAAAATGTCCAAATTGGGCCCAAAGTGTCAATATTTTGTGTGGCCACCATTATTTTCCAGCACTACCTTTACCCTCTTGGGCATGGAGTTTACCAGAGCTTCACAGGTTGCCACTGGAGTCCCCTTCCACTCCTCCATGACGACATCACGGAGCTGGTGAATGTTAGAGACCTTACACTCCTCCCCCTTCCATTTGAGGATGCCCCACAGATGCTCAATAGGGTTTAGGTCTGGAGACATGCTTGGCCAGTCCATCAGCTTTACCCTCAGCTTCTTTAGTCATCATGGAGGAGTGGAAGAGGACTCCAGTGGCAACCTGTGAAGCTCTGGTGAACTCCAATGCCCAAGAGGGTTAAGGCAGTGCTGGAAAATAATGGTGGCCACACAAAATATTGACACTTTGGGCCCAATTTGGACATTTACACTTAGGGTTGTGCTCACTTTTGTTGCCAGCGGTTTAGACATTAATAGCTGTGTGTTGAGTTATTTTGAGGGGACAGCAAATTTACACTGTTATACAAGCTGTACACTCACTACTTTACATTGTAGCAAAGTGTAATTTCTTCAGTGTTGCCAATGTTCAATGTCACATGAAAAGATATAATAAAGTATTTAAGAAAATGTGAGGGATGTACTCACTTTTGTGAGATACTGTGCAGCCTTATATAGTGTGGGACGTGGACTTAGCCCCCTGAGCCATGATTGGCCAAAGGCTCTCAGCAGAGCACGCTGTGATTGGCCAAAGCATGCAGATCAGGTGCATGATATGGCCAAACATAAGATGCCAATGCACTGCAATATTGCAGTGCATTATGGGGCGTTCTGTGGTGCTCAAATTTTCCACGAACGCCCCATAATGTTCTAAATTTGGCGAACGGGCGAACATGAGTGGAGGAAGTGGACCTTTTATACATTCACTTGTCCTTTATTCGCAGATTACATTATATTCAGAAAAGCTATAGTACAGCTTCTATGACTAGAGGCGCTGAGCAGAAGGGGTGGGCAGTCTGCAGACCTGATGAGTGCCTTTGACAGGTTCATAGTTCTATTAAACCCTGCTGCACTGGAAGATTAGAGACTAATGTAGGAGCCAGCAGCACAGTGTTTAATATCCCTATTGATTATTATTTTTTTTTTATATATTAGCTAAAAACTTTATATTTTCATATGGCTAGGGGTGGAGAAATAAGAACAAATACTTTTTTCCTCGCTCCATCAAACCTGTTTGCAATCACAATACAGGATCAGCAGTCCTGAATTGTACAGGAAGACAGCAAGAGTCTGCTCACAACCCAAGACACTGGCAGTGGAAGAGGTCACCCGCTGTCAGGTAAGTGAGTGAAGGTAAATATTTGTGCTTATTCCTACTACCTGACCAAACAGGTTTTTACCCATTTTGTGTGGGGTTTGCCTTTAATACAGAAGGGTGGGAGTTTGGGTATCTCCTCTGCTGAAATTGCTAAAATATTAATATCTGTATCACCCATTTTACTTGTGTTGCACCACCTTTCAAAGAGTCATAAGCACATCCACCTCCAACCTCGTAGCAGGGCTAAGATCTCATAACAAGAATCTACGCATGTGGGTGGATCATATTTTGAACCTCTGTTAAAAGAGTTGCCCAGATGTTTGGTAGGTACTAAACAATTACTATTTTTTGAGGGAAAAGGACATTAAAGTGTATGTAAACCTAAGAACAGAATTTTATACTGTATACTGCAGCTTAGGTCCTAATATTCAGCTGCTTTTTTAGCCTTATTGCACTTTATTTTCACCTGATATTCCTGCCAGTAACACCCTTCCTGACCTAAGGTAAGATTCTCAATCACTGTATCTACGGAGGGGCAGTGTTCTCACTATAACATACAAAGTGTGTTGGGACTCCTCTTCTCCATGTATCAGTACCCCCGCAGGGGCTGCTGGGATAATTGGTTCCCCTACTCAAGCACAGCCAAGCAACAAGAATTTTTCACTTCCATCCAGACACAAGAAACAGACTCTGAACTTGGTTTTGTTGTTTTATTAGGGGTTGAAACAATAAATGGGGACAACTTCCTTGCTATGTACAAGATACTGAATTGTCCTCCTTCCTGGACACTGACAGTCTTTGGTGATCAAAAGCAAAAGCCTCTTGAGGACTAGGAATTCTCAGTCCCTTTTTGAAAATAGCACAGTGTGGTATAATTAGGGATGGGCCGAACACCCCCCTGTTCGGTTCGCATCAGAACATACCGAACAGGCAAAAAATTTGGCAGAACGCACGAACACCGTTAAAGTCTATGGGACACAAACATGAATAATCAAAAGTGCTAATTTTAAAGGCTTATATGCAAGTTATTGTCACAAAAAGTGTTTGGGGACCCGGGTCCTGCCCCAGGGGACATGTATCTATGCAAAAAAAAGTTTTAAAAACTGCAGTTTTTTCGGGAGCAGTGATCTTATTTATGCTTAAAGTGAAACAATAAAAGTGAAATATTCCTTTAAATTTCGTACCTGGGGGGTGTCTATAGTATGCCTGTAAAGTGGCTCATTTTTCCCGTGTTTAGAAACGTCCCTGCATAAAATGACATTTCTAAAGGAAAGAAAGTCATTTAAAAGTACTCGCGTCTATAATGAATTGTTGGTCCCTGCAATACAGATAAAAGTCATTGAAAAAAACGGCATGGGATTCCCCCAGTCCATTACCAGGCCCTTTGGGTCTGGTATGAATATTAAGGGGAACCCCCGAAACAAAATTTTTTAAAAAATAGTGTGGGGGTCCCCCCAAATTCCATACCAGGCCCTTCAGGTCTGGTATAGATATTAAGGGGAACCCCGTGCCAAAATTAAAAAAAAAATGGTATGGGGGTTTCCCTCAAAATCCGTACCAGACCCTTATCCGAGCAAGCAAAAAGGTACAAAAGACAAGACACAACTTGGGACAAGTCCTTTATTAAAAAATAAAAAAATAAAAATGTCCCACGAAATCCATTCATCTTCTTCTCCCGCTCCACCGATGGACCGAAAAAGAAAAGAAAAAAACAAAGCCGCGACCGACCCGCCTCCATGGGAGGCACCCACCATATGACGCATCTTCGCAGGTGACAGTTCTTTTATAACTAAAGGCTGGGCCATATGGTGACATGGATTTCCTGGAGCGTCAGAGGGGGCGGGGCCACCTGTTTATGTAACCGGGAAGCAACGCCCCCGGGAAAGCCATAGGGAAGTCCCCGTGCATCAGAGGGGGGCGAGGTCACCTGGGAACGTCACCGTGTGGCCCCGCCCTCAGTTATAAAAGAACTGTCACCTGCGAGGTCGCGTGATACGGCGGGTGCCTCCCATGGCGGCAGGTCGGTCGCGGCTTTGTTTTTTGTTTGTTTTTTTTTTCGGTCCGTTGGCGGAGTGAGAGAAGAAGATGAATGGACTTCGTGGGACATTTTTATTTTTTAATTTTTTAATAAAGGACTTGTCCTAAGTTGTGTCTTGTCTTTTGTACCATTTTGACACTTTTTTTGTGAAATGGTAGGGGTACATTTGTACCCGTTACCATTTCACACAGGGGGGAGGCCAGGATCTGGGGGTCCCCTTGTTAAAGGGGACTTCCAGATTCTGATAAGCCCCCCGCCCGCAGACCCCCACAACCACGGGCAAGGGTTGTGGGGATGAGGCCCTTGTCCCATCAACATGGGGACAAGGTGCTTTGGGGGGCTGCACCCTCCCCATGTTGAAGGCATGTGGCCTGGTACAGTTCAGGAGGGGGGGCGCTCTCTCGTCCCCCCTCTTTTCCTGTGGCCTGCCAGGTTGCGTGCTTGGATAAGGGTCTGGTATGGATTTTTGGGGGGACCCCCACGCCATCTTTTTTTAAATTTTGGCATGGGGTTCCCCTTAAAAGCCATATGCTTAAAGGGAAACAATAAAAGTGAAATATTCCTTTAAATTTCGTACCTGGGGGGTGTCTATAGTATGCCTGTAAAGTGGCGCATATTTCCAGTGTTTACAACAGTCCCTAGCACAAAATGACATTTCTAAAGGAAAAAAAGTCATTAAAAAGTACTCGCGGCTATTAATGAATTGTTGGTCCCGGCAATACACATAAAAGTCATTGAAAAAAATGTCATGGGATTCCCCCACAGTCCATTACCAGGTCCTTTGGGTCTGGTATGTATATTAAGGGGAACCCCAAACCAAAATTTGAAAAAAGAAATTGTGTGGGGGTCCCCCCAAACTTCATACCAAGCCCCTCAGGTCTGGTATGGATATTAAGGGGAACCCTGCGTCAAAATTTAAAAAAAATGGCGTGGTGTTCCCCTCAAAATCCATACCAGACCCTTCAGGTCTATTATGGATTTTAAGGGGAACCCCACGCCAAAATTTTCAAAAAAATGGCGTGGGGGCCCCCAAAAATCCATACAGACCCTTATCCGAGCACGCAACCTGGCAGGCCGCAGGAAAAGAGGGGGGATGAGAGAGCGCCCCCCCCTCCTGAACCGTACCAGGCCACATGCCCTCAACTTGGGGAGGTGCTTTGGGTTAGGCCCCCAAAACACCGTGTCCCCATGTTGATGGGGACAAGGGCCTCATCCCCACAACCTTTGCCCGGTGGTTGTGGGAGTCTGCGGGTGAGGGGTTTATGAGAACCTGGAAGCCTCCTTTAACAAGGGGACCCCCAGATCCCGGCCTCCCCCCTGTGTGAAATGGTAACGGGTACAAATGTACCCCTACCATTTCACAAAAAAAGTGTGAAAATGGTAAAAATGACATGACACGGCTTGGGACAAGTCCTTTATTAAAAAAACAGAAAAAAAATCCCACGCCCTGCCACCGATCCGCCTCCATGGGAGGTACCTGCCGTAATGACTGTCCTCTCAGGTATTAGTTCTTTTATAACTGAGGGCAGGGCCACACGGTGACATCGCAGGGTGACCCTGCCCCCCTCTGATGCACGGGGACATCCCTATGGCTTCCCCGTAGCGTCAGAGGGGGTGGAGTCACCCGGTTACGTTTGGTACCCCAAAGCACTGTCCCCATGTTGAGGGCATGTGGCCTGGTACAGTTCAAGAGGGGGGTGCTCTCTCATCCCCCCATCTTTTCCTGCCGCCTGCCAGGTTGCATGCTTGGATAAGGGTCTGGTATGGATTTTTGGGGGACCCCCACGCCATTTTTTAAAAAATTTTGGCGCATATTTCCCCTTAAAATTCATGCCAGACCCAAAGGGACTGGTAATGGACTGTGGGGGAACCCCATGCCGTTTTTTTCAATGACTTTTATGTGTATTGCCGGGATTAAATTGCTTTTTTTTTCCTTTAGAAATGTCATTTTGTGCAGGGACTTTTGTAAACACGTAAAACATGCGCCACTTTACAGGCATACTATAGACACCCCCCCAGGTACAAAATTTAAAGGAATATTTCACTTTTATTGTTTCACTTTAAGCGTTATTAAAATCACTGCTCCCGAAAAAACGACCATTTTTAAAACTTGTTTTTGCATTGATACATGTCCCCTGGGGCAGGACCCAGGTCCCCAAACACTTTTTTGACAATACCATGCATATAAGCCTTAAAAATTAGCACTTTTGATTTCTCCCATAGACTTTTAAAGGGTGTTCCGTGGCTTTCGAATTTGCCGTGAACACCTCAAATTGTTCGCTATTCGGCTCGAACATCGGGCTCATCCCTGCTTTTAAATGACTTTTTTTCCTTTAGAAATGTCATTTTGTGCAGGGGCTGTTCTAAACACGGGAAAAATGTGCCACTTTACAGGCATATTATAGACATCCCCCAGGTACGAAATTTAAAGAAATATTTCACTTTTATTGTTTCACTTTAAGCATTATTAAAATCACTGCTCCCGAAAAAACTGCCATTTTTAAAACTTTTTTTTGCATTGATCCATGTCTCCTGGGGCAGATCCCGGGTCCCCAAACACTTTTTATGACAATAATTTGCATATAAGCCCTTTAAAATGAACACTTTTGATTTTGCCTGTTAATGTCCCATAGACTTCTGCAGAACACCCGAACAACCAAAATTTGGCCCGAACTTATGCTCGGGCCGAACAGTTCGCCCATCCCTAGTTAAAAGCTGCATTCAGGAGTATCCCCAACTTTACCGTAGAAACTGCTCCCAACTCTACTGCCTGCAAGAACTACCAGCCCACTTGGCTGCTCTGAAGATCTCCCAGGACAAGGGATAGGAAGGGTTAAGCACAGCGCTGTCCTCCTGAAAGGTTGCTACATGTGGCAGTCGCTCGCCTTGTAAATCCTTGGGTGTGCTGATGTACGTAGTCTGTCCTCTTTGCTCTCTGCTGCTCCTTAGGCTAGATTTCTTTCCAAACCATGATGCTGTCAGGATCTTCTCAAGCCAGGCCAAACCAGACCAAGCCCAGCCTGGAGGCAGAGCCGCCTCCCCTCCCAGGCCCAGCTGTCCCTCCTACGCCACCGACTCCTCAGCACTCCCCTGCTAGCATATTTAAGGGCTGTCTCAGCCACCCTGACAGGAAATTCTGCCTGGGGATTGGCCAAGCTCCCTTAAGTATGCAGATCAGCCCTCCTGGCCTCTGCACACTAACTTCTAGAAATTTCTAAAATTTCCAGATCCAGAGACCTGCCCCTGTGAAGCCATCCAGCCTGACCTGCAGGAACCCTGACTCAATTTCTGACTCACAAACTAACCATGAGTGATACCTAAAGTTGCCTGCATTAATCTAGTAGTACACTAGAGGGTGCTACATCCATAACATAGGAGAAGTATTCTGTTGCCCAGTGAGAGAATTCAGGAAGGACGGATAACAGTGTCTGAGATTGCATTGTCAGATCACTACAGGAAGATAGAAGCTCACCGCATTTCTGGCAGAATGAACAAATACTATTTCATACTTATTGAATAGACAATACATATTGTTTCAATTGTATATTTAACAGGCCCAAAAGGAGCAAAGAAGAGTTTATTATTAGAGGTTTTAGATACACTTTAAAGTATGTCGAACCAAAGTTTTTTTTTTTAACTGGTAATGGAATGGGGAAAGATTAGAATCCTTGTCTGGTATTTCTTGCTGTCCAGGGCTCCATTAAGGAGATTTAAGCTGGCCATACATCATACAATTTTCCTTCTTCAACTTCCTTTAGATTTACCTTCAACTATGTAGTGCAAGTACCTGCCTGACTGCATACAAATTGAAAGTGTTTAGGTTTGACCTCATATTATATAGTTTTGGTAAATCTAATGGAAGATTGTACAAAAAAATTGTATAACGTATGGTCAGCCTTACCTACAACAGTTTTACAGGAAAATCTGCAACAGAAATGCAGACAAAAATTTAAAAAATGTTACAGGGGTTCTTAGATTTTCTATACTATATTACATAATTAACTTTATTTACATAATTACATGCATAATATCTATAAAACATTACTACATAATAACTATAATTATTTCTGTCTGTGCTTCTGTTGGAGAGTTGTGCCCCCCCCTCCCCTACACACACACACACACACACACTTCCTGTGTGGTAAATCATTGTCATCGGGAAGTGAAGTAAAAACTGTGGTTGAGCTGCATTTATACCTTTCCCCTTTTAGCTGCAGAGACAATGGCCAGAGGTGTACACATGCCACGGAATTATACCCTTGGAGCTTTCAAGAGAATGGGGCTGCTCTGCAAGTACCCTGCAATGCATACGGTTGCAGGGCGTTAGTGTGGGGTTTAAGGGGTTGAACCAGGAGGCAAGGGGGTGATACAACGCCTCCTCACTGCCTGTCAAGTGCTCTATGCAGAGCGATCTGAACATGGATTGCGCTTCAGAGGTTAATGTAAGTGTGAACGAGCCCTAACGGTGCACTGGATGGAAGTAAAAAAAAATGGTAGTGGTTCTTCCCCGTTTTGACTTGACATACACATTAACCACTTCAGCCCTGGAAGGATTTGCTTCCTTCATGACCAGGCCATTTCTTTGCGATACGGCACTACGTCGCTTTAACTGACAATTGTGCGGTCGTGCGACGCTGTACAAAAACAAGATTGATGTCCTTTTTTTCCCACAAAAAGAGCTTTTTTTGGTGGTATTTGATCACCTCTGCGGTTTTTATTTTTTGCGCTATAAACAAACAAAGAGCAACAATTTTGAAAAAAAAATACATTTTTTACTTTTTGCTATAATACATATCCAAAAAAAAACATTAAAAAAAAAACACATTTATTCATCAGTTTAGGCCGATATATATTCTTCTACATATTTTTAACCGTTTTAAGACTGGAAAAGTGACTAATTTGTTAAAACATTTTAGAGACTTAATTCATAATTCGGAAGTGGCCCTTTTTGGCACACAAGTGGAAGGATTGTGAAAGTGGAATTGCAGACACAAGGTGATAAATTATTTTTAAAATGTTGAAGCAGATAGGTTTATTGGATTGAAAACCTCTCAGCCTTTTGGTCTGAATTCACATTGGGATATTACATTTTTTATAAACAGGTTACATCTGCCACTACCTGCAAAGTCTATGAATGTCATTTATAGCATTTACTGTGTAGAAACTTTATATTGTGGTGTGCAATTTACATCTATTGCCACTAGATGTCCTCGTAGTAGTACTACTGTCACTATTCATATATTTGAAACTGAAAGAATATCACATTTTTGTAACAATAACATGTAACAAATGTTTGATAGCTGGTTATGTGTTGAAGATCATGCTGACAGGATATTCGTCTGTAGTTAACAATAATAAAAATAACACTAATATGTAACAAGTAATATGTACACCAGATGATTTTTGTACACATGCGCACCTCCCCTATCTATTATGAGTTTGAGGTTTGAGGTGACACATGCGCAGTTGTATAGACCAAATTGAGGAGTGAGGCGCACATCTTAGAGGACATTTCCGCAGTGATCTGTAATAAGCTTAGGTTTACAGGTTGGATAATCAATTTATTAGCTTTCATTGGGTGAATTTTCTATATATACACGCAATGACGGATGTGGACCCATACCCCAGATGATGTCTTATTAGACAAAACGTTTCGGGTCGATGTCCATGTCATTGCGTTCCATGTTGCTTTTATGATCCAGTCTGGGAGAGGATTTAATTAAATGGTTTTCTCTATGCCTAAATGTGAGTGATTTACACATTTTAATAAAATTTGTATCAATGGTTTTACACTATGCGGAGATGTTTTATCTTTCATGATGGTTGGACTGCATGATTGAGAAAGAAGTCCTTTCCCCTAAGAGATACCATGTTGGATTGAGGGATTTGTTTTACAGACTACCACTTTGGAGATATATTTCTTCTGCTGCCTGCTTGATTCAGTGCTTCTGGCATTTGGGTCCATGAATTTTGGTAAGCGTACCTAACCCTTCCTTGGGTGTTGGATGTGCACACTGCGGTGATCTCTTGAAAGGACTTATGTGTCTTTCCTTAACAACAACTAAGTTGAACACCAGTGGCTTCCTGTTTCTATGGACTTTCCTTTTATTGCACATTTTTCAATTGTATATTTTCACTTTATAAGCACTTGGTACGTTTTCTGTGAATATATGTATTCAGTTATGCATTGAGATTCATTGTATGTACCCTTACCTGTTGCTGATTGATCCTATTGTCCAGTCCAGCTGCCCCTAACCACCACTGAGGCTTGTCAGCATTGAGACACATTTCATTCCACAATAAACATTATGATTACATATTCAATGGAAGTCGGTATTCTATCAGGTTATGCCGTACAATCATATTATTTCTATTTATCTAAGACATCATATCCTGGATCAAAGCTCTCTTATGGAACTCTTTGCTGTTCGATTGTATGTATGCTGCACAGTCACTTTGCAGTTTTTATTATTTGTTGAATTATTCTAGCACAGATTGAGTTCCTCTTTTTTGAATGTTACACAATATTCTGTCAAATTGTAGTGCCTGCAGTTGCTCACTTTAAGCAAGTAATAGTGCAGTAGTTTATTTGAAAAATGTTCTGTCTCAAGGGAAAACTTTTACTTTTATGCAGCCCATATAGTACAATAATAGTACAATAAGCACCAGTACAGTAATCTTTCATTCGTTTCAAGGAGGTGTGGATAAATAATCTACCCTCTTTCAATGGAAGGAATGGCTGAGCAACCTATGATCTTTGTACTACAGTTGGATCTGTAAACATTAGTACTGGAAGTCTGGCGCTCACTTCAATGTATAGGCTGAATAAAAGTAAACGTGCAAACAGTGAAGATTTGCTTTGTTATAAGGAACATTTAGAAATGTTAATTGTGTCCAAGCTATACCCTGAAAATTTTACCTTTTAGCTCCTCCTGAAAAATAGCATTCCATTTACTAGCATGTGAAGAGGGCCTAGGCACTCCTCATAGCTGTATATCTGCTGTGTGAGATATAAGGTCCTGCTGCTTCTGCCTGCTACTCATGGGAGATTTGGAGTGAGATTTGGTGATGTCACTAGAGTACCGCTCACTGTTTACTTTGCTGGAGGCTCTGACACGGGGAAGCAAACCCCTGCCTTTACCAAGATGGCTGCGTTCACACAGAGACACAATGCAGAACACGACATGATAAGTGAGAAATAGATAAAAGATCAGCTGCAGTGAGACTGCAGACAACACTGGGGACTAGACACCTGCCCTCTATCTGCTCTTTTTTGCACAGCTTTAGGAATTTAGTTCCTTTTGTGTCTAGAGGTCAATGATGACAAAATGCCTATACCAAATTTATCAGCATGTATGGGTTAACTTGACAGTAACTGAATGGGCACATGCATACAGGCAGTTTGGCACCTGCAATGTAAAATCTGGGTGTTTTCAGGACATTAGAGAGACATAGGTGCAATGTACAGTCCACTGCCAGCAGCCTGCCAAATCAATGACAAGCAGAAATATGTGGTGATAAAAGAGAACAGCAAGTGCAATGATCTGGCGCAATAAAACTCTTTATTATTACAGCAAAGACAAATACCATTACACTCACATATTTCATGAGGAGCAGAGCATTTTGTACACAGCCATCCTGATGAAGGTGAGCACTGACACTGAGGCCAGTGGTGTGGTATCTTTCAGATCGGGGAAAGGTGGCACACTCTCATGCCTGGATCAAACTCCTCACTGGGGCTCCACACTACCAGCTCTGGAACACGGCCAAAGGCAAGTGTGTGAAAGGATGGTAATCTAAGTGGCACATTTTGTCATACCTGACGGCACACAGAGATGGAACATCCTACAACAGAAGAAATACAAACAACATAGTCACTTCCAGAGCTAATAGGTCTTCCAAGGTGTGGAGTAACAGATGTTAGATAAAATGGTGGTGTGAAAGGTATATGTAGCACTACCCCCGTAGGAGCTGCTGATAAATGTTCAATTCTGCACCCTGCCTCTCAACCCCAAAGAACGGTCTCAACCCTTCTGACACACCTGTATGGTAATATTAATGTGGGCCCTAGCAGTAAAGAGAAGCACAGTAATTATACACTATACAGTATATTTACCGTAACCTTGGAACCCATCACTTCACTAGCTGTAATAATAGATAGAGACTCACACAGGATATCAATTAACCATTCAGATAGTTTACTGAAATGGAAATTTAAACACAAGGAACAGTGTGATAACTTAAAGGTAATAAATGACAACAGATAACAGTCAATCTATATATGAAACTGTAGATTCAATGATCACCATAGAGAGTATATGCAGACAGGTGCACAGTGGGACCCAATATCCTCCAAAACTTATATTAAGCTCCTTCCCACTGAAAACTCACACCAGATCTGCAGTATAATGTCATGAACATGCAACAGTACAATGCAATGTATATATTCTGTACTTAAGGGCTCCCCCTAGGTTGTAATGCAATGTTCCAAATGCAAAGTAAACTGTAATGCTTTGTAGAAGATGATAAAAGTTCCTTGTCTTAGACTCTTCAGCTAGCTTATGGTATTAGACTGCAGTATTTGTAAATCCAAACAGGGAAACAAGAAGAAAGCAAACTGTAGGACAGACGATGCGCTGGTAATTGTGTACTTGCAAATATAAGGCACTTATAATACTTCCTCCTTAGCAATGGGTGTAGTTCAGTATTGACTTTATAGCACAGAGAAACAAATTCTAAAGTTCAACTGTATGCAGCCTGTGAATAAGTGAGATCAATCCTGTGGGACTGCAAGTCTCACCAGCAGTCTGTAGATAACACACTCAGTTAAAAATGTACTCTATTGAAATAGGCATGTGCCCTTCTCACCAAGTAGTCCCAAAGGCTGTGAGGCTCCATCCAGGCTCTTCTTCTGATGTCTCAGTTGGATGAAAGATGGCGCCGCCACGCTGTACCTCTCTTCCGGATGGCTGGGATGCAGGGACTTCCAGACATCCTGGCACTGCATACTGATCCGCTTGTGTGGCTCGTAGGGCTGTATCCTGAAGTCCCTCAGAGGCTGGCGACCCCGCTCCGCGCCATGCAGGCTGCAATCTTTTGGTCACACAACACAGACCTCCCTGCTGGTTGTTGAATGGCGTCCCAAGAGGCCGAAAGATGGCCGCACTGTCCTTTTTATCTGTTTACCCAGCAGGCTGTTCTGTGACTTGGCATTGTGGGTCTGTGAACTGGGCATTGTGGGTCAGTAATTCCCAGACTGAGTTAAGCATATGAGTCACTCCCTCATAAACTACCAATCCCACAATGCATAACTGTTTTCTTCTAAAATGGAGAAAAGGTCATGACAAAGTTTTAGCGGCCACTAGAGGGAGCCAAACCCTTACTTAAGAAACAACACATTGTTTAGCATGATAACTTTGGTCACAACCCCTGCTTTACATACTCCCCCCACTTGAAATCTTTGGTACCCAAAGACAGTCAGAGTTCGTGATCTGTTACATGCTTTTATATGCAAGCGGAAAAAAATAGGTTAATGCACACATGACAACAAACAAGTTGCATTATCTTATTAATAGTTTAAACTCAAACGGTTCATACCATGACACAGAACTGACAGAGGAGCCTTTCACCAATTGTCACAAGGAGGAACACTCTGCAGTCCACTTGCTACGGACACTGAAGTGTCCTGTATAGATGTGCCAGGGGGTGAGATGGGATTGTCCTCCACCAAATCAGCGGGGGAAGGACCAGGCATTTAAAGCGGGATTCCGGCCAGCTAAAAAAAATTTTTAAAGTCAGCAGCTACAAACACTGTAGCTGCTGACTTTAAATAAGTAGACTTACCTGTCCTGGGTGCCCACGATGTCGGCCACCCGAGGCCGACCCGTCCCTCGGCTCTCGGGTCCCGGCACTGCCATCCTAGGTAAGGGAAACAGGCAGTGGAGCCTTGCGGCTTCACTGCCAGTTTCCTATTGCACACGCGCGATCTGTGAATGGCCCCGTGGTTTTCTGGGAACACACACAGTTCCCAGAAGGCAACGGGGCCGCTCAGCTAGGAGCAGAACACGCCGCGGAATAGGAAGAGGCAGATTAGGAAGACTGCCTAGCAACGAGAGTTCAGGTGAGTTTAAAAAAAAAAAAAAAATTTCAAATTTTTTTTTTTATTTTTTTTAGGATTTTTGGTGAAATTTTTTTTTTACAGGGTGGCCCTCCACTTTAAGGAGTCCTTTTTGAAGTAAGACAAATCTCCTCGGAGCATTCACCCAGAATGTCATAGGTTAGTCTCTTGGGTGGTTGGATAACTCTCTTCGCTCTCTGTTCTTTAGGTTCTGGTGCTACAGGCATACTGGTATCGTCTTCCTCCACGGCCACTTCTTCCTCCTGCACATCCACTTCAGCTTCCTGTATCTCGGTTTCTTGCATTTCAGCTTCCTGCATTTACGTTTCAATGAAGGAACAAGAACCCTCGTAGTCTGTTTCTAACAAGGAAGTTTGGGGGTCTTTCAGATCTTCCAAAGAGCTGTCCTGCGGCACAAACTCGGGGGGCCGCTGGTCAGAGAACTCCACTGTCTGTCACCGTGGGATGAGAAAAAAGGGTGGTAGTAATCTCTTCTGTGGGAAATGGCCACAACCAGTCTATTCCCATCTCTTCGTCTTCGCTGTCCTCATCATCTACAGCAAGAGGCACAGACTGAGATCTAGTCACTGGTCAGGGCCTCTGAAAGGTGGTGGATGTGGACGGTGAATCTTGCTGCAGTGGTACACTGACTGCCTCTGACAGAGGCAAAAGATGATTGCGATGCCAAGTCTTTGGTGGGCCTGTGCATCCCTCTGGCCGAATCTGGTACACTGGCAGTCCTGGGAGTTGTTTGCAGATAACAAAGGGCTGTGACTTCCAGCGATCAGCCAATTTGTGTTTCCCAGGTACACCTAGATTCCTCAGCAACACTCTATCACCTGGTTGTAAATCCTGTACTCGCACCCTGAGGTCGAAATTTCTTTTGTTCCTCTGTCCTTGAGCATCTGAAGCAGCTTGAGCCTTATCATAGGCAGTCTTCAGGCTTCTCCGCAGTCGGTCCACAAACCCTCTGTGGGAAGTTGCTGAGGTATGGTCCGGAGAGGTGCTGAAAGCTAGATTTACTGGCAGCCGGGCCTCTCGCCCAAACATCAAGCGATAAGGAGAGTATCCTGTGGCATCATTTGCAGTGCTGTTGTAAGCGTGTACAATAGCCGCTATGTGCTTGCTCCAGTGTTGCTTTTGCTCTGAAGCTAGAGTTCCAAGCATATTCAAAAGAGTTCTGTTGAATCTCTCTGGTTGGGGATTTCCTTTGAGGATGGTACGTGGTGGTTCTAGATTTCTTGATGCCTAGCAAATCTAAAAGTCTCTTAATGAGGCTGCTCGCAAAGTCTCTCCCTTGATCGGAGTGGATACGCTGGGGCAGGCCATAATGCACAAAGAATTTCTCTACTAAGACTTTGGCCACCATGAATGCCTGTTGATCCTTTGTGGGAAATGCCTGGGCATAATGGGCGAAATGGTCGGTTATCACCAGGATATTTCCCTGCCCACTCAGATCAGACTGCAAGCACAGAAAGTCAAAGCACACCAGCTCCAATGGTCCTTGGCTCTGGAGGTGGCCCATTGGGGTGGCTCGTTGGGGTAAAGTCTTCCTTTGAATACATCTAAGGCAAGAGTGGCAGTAGCCCTCGACTTCAGTCCGCATTTGGGGCCAATAGAATCGGTCCCTCACCAGTTGGAAAGTCCTCTCGGACTCTAGATGGCCATGATGGTCATGCAGAGCAATTAACACTGTCTCCCTATGTTTCTCTGGTATGAACAACTGCCATTTCTTTTCAGAAACTTCAGAGGGGCCTCTTCGGTAGACCTCCCCTTGTTGCAGCTGTAATCGATCCCACCCACGGTACAGTAAACAGCCCTCTCTTAGAGAGGCAGTAAGGAGCAAGTCAGGGCATTGACTCTCTAAAGCCTTTAATGCCAAACTACAGAGAGGATCTTCCAACTGGTCCCTACGCAGGTCTTTTTTTGAAAGCTTTGGCAGACCTTCATCCCTGACTTCGGTGACGCTGCAATAGCACCTGGGCACCCCAGCGGCGGACACTCCAACTTCCTCAGCCCTGACTCCACCTCTTGCTTGCTGTCCACTCCTTGACAAAGGGCTCTCACCCCCTCAGGGGTCAGCTGAGACCACTCTTCCGAGGAGTCTCGGAAACAGTGGGGTCTTCTCGACAAAGCATCTGCATCCTTGTTCCCGATCCCTGGCCGGTAGTTCAGGCTGAAGGTAAAACCTGATGGGGCAGCCAACCATCTGTGGCCTGTGGCATCCAAATTGGCGGTAGTGAGTAGGTATGTGAGAGGATTATTGTCGGTCTTGATTGTGAACTCTGCTCCATACAGATAATCCCTCTACTTATCCACTACTACCCACTTCAAGGCCAGGAATTCAAGCTTGTGTGTGGGGTAGTTCTTCTCAGTGGGTGCCAAACTCCGACTCACATAGGCAACAGGCCTTAAGTGCCCATCATGTTCTTGGTACAATACTCCGCCTAACTCATCTCGGTTGGCTTCTACATGCAGTTCGTACGGCTTAGCTTGATCTGCATAGGTCAAGACTGGGGCAGTTGTAAGGCTCCACTTCAGCTGCCTGAAAGCCTCTTCACACTGGGCAGGCCACTGTTTCTGGATGGACTCTTTGGGCTTCCTGGGCCCTCTTGCTGGTTTTATAGGCTTAACTGAATCTGGATCATCGTCTTCCTCTTTACTTTTCAATAGCTCATTGAGTGGGCATGCTATTTTAGCAAACCCCTCAGCGAATCTCCGGTAATATGAGCAGAATCTCAGAAATGACCTAAGCTCGGTCACATTAGTGGGTTTCGGCCAAGAAGTGACAGCTTCCAGCTTCTGAGGGTCTGTGGCTACTCCTTCACCAGACACAATATGGCCCAGGTAATTGAGGTTGATAAAACTGGCATTTTTCCATGGAGAGCTTCAAACCTTCAACCTTCGTCATGGAGTTTCCAGTCGCTCTTCATGCTCCTCCAAAGTCTTGCCAAACACAATGATGACATCTAAGTACACCAATACTTCGATCTGGTTCATGTCTCCGACAATCTTCTCCATCAATCTTTGGAAGGTGGCTGGGGCGCCAGACAGGCCTTGAGGCATGCGGTCAAATTCGAAAAATCCCACTGGGGTAATGAAAGCGGTCTTCTCCCGATCTTCAGGGTGCATGGGGATTTGGTAGTACCCACTCTTTAAATCTAGCACGCTAAACCATTTCACCCCCGATAGGCTCTGTAAGGCGTCTTCTATCCTTGGGGTGGTATATTGATCAAGAATGGTCCTTCTGTTTAGTGTCCTGTAGTCAATACACAACAGCAGCGTCCCATTCTTCTTCCTCGCCACCACTATTGTGGAAGCGTATGGACTCAGAGACTCTTGGATGACACCTGTTCTCTTCAGTTCTGCCAGCTGTTCTCGCAGGTCCTCCAAGTCCCCTAAAGGAATCCGTCTAACTCTTTCTCGAAAAGACTTGTCCTCTTGAATACTGATCCAGTGTGGGGCACTTTTTGCATGTCCAACATCAAACTCACTCTTCGAGAATGCAGCTCGCCATCTTAGGAGCTGGGTCTTGGCCCTTTCCATCCAGGCAGGTGAGAGAGGAGTATTCTTTAGGTAGAACTCTCCCACAGGGATTTCATCTTTTCCTCCTCCTTTCTAATCACCGGGTGAGACAGCATCAGAGCTGGCATCTTCACAGGTGAGGCTGTTGTGTTGTGAACACTAACCGAGATCTTCCCGTGACTTCTCTGTAATGCCTTAGTTGGGACCACTTCAGGAACTATTTCCCATCCCCTGTCTTCTTTTTGACCGTCCGCTTCAAGGACAATGAAAGGGCCTGGTTGTTTCCAATTCAGCTTGACGGATGCCCTCAAGCAAGCCACCTCACCGGGCTGTACTTCTCACTCCGGTCCAAGTGCCAGATTTTTCCTACTCCTTCAGCTGGGGCCTTCTGTTCTTGCACTAGGCGCTGGTAGGCTGGTCTCAACATTGGGTGCACACTTGGAGTTGAAGTGCCCTGCCCTTGGACAGAAGGTGTTAACAGTCTTCTGACAAGGTCAGTATTAGTCCCGATGATGAGGGAACTTTTAATAGGGATTTTTTTAACCATAAATATGTAGCAGAATACATATTGGCCTAAACTGATGAAGAAATTACATTTTTTTATGAGTAATCAAATACCACAAAAGAAAGTTCTATTTGTGGGGAAAAAAGGACATCAATTTTATTGTCAGGCAATTGTTAGTTGAAGTAATGCAGTGCCGTATCACAAAAAATGGCCTGGTCATGAGGGGGGGGGGGTAAATCTTTCCGGGGCTGTGGTTGAATAAAAACACATGATACCAAACTTGCCATTTAAAGGCCATGACACTTTTTTATTGGTTTGACTTTTGCTTGCCCAAATACCAACTTTATTAAACTGATTATAAACTCTCATTTTTTTTTCAATAAAAATAACAAACAATGTCATACTCACCTGCTCTGTTGCAGTGGATTTGCAAAGAGCAGCCCGGATCATCCTCTTCTCGGGTCCCTCGCCGGTGCTCCTGGCCCCTCCCTCCTGTTGAGTGCCCCCGCAGCAAGCAGCTTGCTATGGGGACACCCGAGCCGAGTCACAGCTCTCCTGATTGGCTGACTGACTTTGACAATAGGGACAGCCAATGGCGCCACTGCTGTGTCTCGGCCAATCAGGAGGGAGTGTCTTGGACGGATGAGACACTCGTGAACATCGCTGGAAAGAGATGGGGCTCCGGTAAGTATTAGGGGGTGCTGGGGATGCTGCACACAGAAGGCTTAATGCATAGAATGCACTAAGATAAAAAAAACCTTCTGACTTTACAACTCCTTTAATGACAATAGTTAGTAGGGTACCAATTGCTTATTAGGACTCAAGTAATAAATACAGAAAACTCCTTAAGGCTTGAGTCACAGCTGTGCATTTTTAGTGCTTTTTGCATTTTGCAGATTTGCACTACAGCCCATTTAACCACTTCAATACAGGGCATTTTCACCCCCTTCCTGTCCTGGCCAATTTTCAGTTTTCAGCACTGTCGCACTTTGAATGACAATTGCGCGGTCATGCAACACTGTACCCAATTGAAATTTTTATCATATTTTTTTCCCCCACAAATAGAGCTTTCTTTTGGTGGTATTTGATCATCTCTGGGGTTTTTATTTTTTGCGCTATAAACCAAAGAAGAGCGACAAGTTTGAAAAAAAAAACACAATGATTTTTACTTTTTTCTATAATAAATATCCTAATTTAAAAAAAAAAAAAAAATTTCCTCAGTTTAGGCTGATATGTATTCTTCTACATATTTTTGGTAAAAAAAAATCACAATAAGCGTATATTGATTGGTTTGCGCAAAAGTTATAGTGTCTACAATATTGGGGACAGTTGTATGGCTTTTTTTTTTACGAGTAATGGCGGCGGTCTGCAATTTTATAGTGACTGCAACATTGCGGTGGACATATCAGACACTTGACACCATTTTGGGACCGTTCACATTTATACAGCAATCAGCGCTATAAAAATGCATTGATTACTGTATAAATGTCACTGGCAGGGAAGGGGTTAACACTAGCGGGCGATCAAGGGGTTAACTGTGTTACCTAGGGAGTGATTCTCACTGAAGGGGGAGGGGACTCACAAGGGGAGGAGACCGATCTGTGTTAATCTGTACACGGAACACATGATCGGTCTCCTCTCACCTGACAGGATGTGGATCTGTGTGTTTACACACACAGATCCACGTCCCGGCTCTGTTACCGGGCAATCGCGGGTGCCTGACGGACATTGCAACCGTCGGGCACGCGCATCAGCTCCCAAGTGACGCAGCGAGCGCGCGTGCCCCCCAGATGGCCGGGAAGCCCAGGACATCATATGACGCCCCCGCCCAGGATAGGAGATCCCTCCTGCGGACGTCATATGACTATGGGCGGTACTGAAGTGGTTAACATGGTTTCCTATGAAACACGTTCTGCAGAGCAAATTTGCAAAATTCAAAAAGCACTAAAAATGCATAGGTGTGAATCAAGCCTTAAACATAACTTAAGGTGGGTACAGATGGACTGAAATAAATCTGGTTCAGCAGGGCCTGGCCAAATTTCGATTTGTATGTGTGGCCCTCCCTGTTCAACAGAAATAGATCGTTAGACTGACTTCTGTCAAACGGTCACGCTGGAAAACTTCCATCGATCAGCGTCTGCAGCCACTGATCAGTGTATTCTAACAGTAGAGAGTCCAGCTGTCAGAATATGTCACAGGCAGAGAGGATTGTGTGGCTAAAGGAATCCTTTTTTTTTTTCATTCAATCCACCAGCTGAATGAGAAAAAAAAACTAGCTGTGTATACCAAACTTTAGTACCCTAACAGCCAGGCCTGACCCAAAGCAAGACCAGCATCACCCTTAACGGCGGCCTATTCAATACGGGTTTGAAAACCTAGGTTGAGAATATCCAGTCTTATGTCTGAAAAATGCAACCCATCCTGTCTGTATAGACTGTCTAAACCACTCTCAAGTTCAAAGTGTCTAAATGAAAAAAACACCTACAATAGGCAAACATTTCTATAAAGCACTATTCAAACGTTTCCTATTTTTTTCAAATGGCTTGAAAAAGGGAGAAGTATTATTTGAGAAAAAATATAGTAGTATGGGTCTCAACATTCTTGAAAACAATAACAAAACAATGTAAATCCCTCCTAATTCTAAATGGCAGATCTAATGTTTTAATTTTGCAAATTTCAATACCTCCAAGATTAATAATTACAATATCTGGAGCTGGCCAAACAGGGCTGGTGCAAGGATTTTTGACACTTTAGGACAGTGGTTCTCAACCTTCTAGTCCGTGACCCCTTGATAAAATTTTCCAAGTTGTGGGGACCCCTAACAGTAAAATTATAGCGTGGATTGTCAGCACCGAAGGCAAGACAAGTAATTTGCACCCCTAACCCATGGATATTTAGCACTCCCTGAGTCTTTCACTTGTACAGTATTAAAACCCCTTATGGTACATTGTGGATGTACCTGTCAGGTCACCTTGAGGCTAGGTGACAGATGCACACCGTTGGGATCAGGAGTTCACGGCAAGGTAGTGGACCCTACGGCTGACTGCTGTGGACGGGAGTCCGGGTGTAAGGAAGGCAAGGCTGCTGGAACACCAACACGGATCCCACCGGGGTTGGAGCGTAGATTCCCTAGGGCGCGGAGTCTAAGAGCCAGCAGGTGTTCACCAGAGACTCTAGTGGTGAGGATGGACTGGGCTGCAACTGGCTCCAGGTCGCGACCCCCAGGGTCCCCCAGCTCACACCCACAGTAGGCAACAGGAGGATAGGGATAGTAAAGGAATAAGCCAAGGTCAGGGCCATAAGCATACAAGGACAACAGAGTATACGCCAAGGTTCAGGGTCACAGGCAAACAGGGATGGTCGGGGGACACGCCAAAGGTTGGTAACAGAAACAAACGTAGAGCACACGGCAGGCAGGAACAGGAAGCCAAACACACAAAGGTTGATCAGCAGGGCTGGCCTGCAGTGCAGAGGTTAATATAGAGTTCTCTAATAGGAGCTGGGGTGGAGCCATGCTAGAGGAGAGTTAATAAAAGCAGTCAGGTGAGAGACAGCTGGTCTTTAGAGATGAACACATGGAGACAGGTAAGCTGACAAACAAACTCTATTGCATAACCATGACAGTACCACTCTTTTCCTTTGTTCTCCTTTCTTTCCCTTTTATCTCTCTCTATCCTAATTTCTTGTTTTTTCCCCCATCCCTCTCTCTAGCCATCTTTCTTGTTCTTTCTCTCCCTTTTTCTTTGTTCCTGCCCCTCTTTTCCTCCCCCTTCCACTTATTCTCTATATTTATTCCTTCTCTTACTCCTTGGTGGGGGGGGTGGGGGGAATGGGATGAGTGGCAGTGCTGGCGGGGAGTTGGGATGAGTGGCAATGTTGATGGGGGTGGGATCAGTGGCAGTGCAGGGGAAGTTCTGATCACCCAACTTAGGTGCTCTTGATCAAGGTTATCTACTGATCTGAGAACTGTAGTGGGGACTTTTAATGGCAACTATAATCACAGGTAGTGTTACTCACTGTGTCTCTGGCTTCATTGTGTCTCTGACTTTGTGGTGTCTCGCAGCAGTAACCCCTATGCCAAAATCAGGAGATAGGGTCTCCTTCAGCCCCTCCCACTTCATATTCCTCACCAGTAAGCTGAACTCTAGTCTCTGCCCCCTAGCCATGCCGTGAACTGAATGGGCGGCTGCAAAGAGGCTGAGTGGGCGGCCGCAGGCTCCAGGAACAGGCCAGCTGGGTGGCCACAAAAAGGCTGGGAGAGCCTCAGGAACAGCCCAGGATTTGGTGACCCCTAGCAAATCGTCATTCGACCCCCGAGGGGGTCCTGATCTAGGAGAAACCTAATTTTGCAACTCTATCCCCCTTTGCCGTGCCCATGTGTACCCCACCTTTTTAATAAAGTGCCCATCAATGCAGCCTCACCAGCGCCCATCAAATTCAGCCTCATCAGCGCCCATCAATGCAGCCTACCAGTGCCCATCAATGAATGTTTGCTTGTTTCCATTCATTCAGCGGTGGCTGCCTGCTCATGCTGAGACTTAGTTACTTCCTGCAGAGAGAAGAGAGTACACCAGTGGCTGGGCACCCTAGGCGGCTGCCTAGTGTGCCTAGTGGTAGCACTGGCCCTTTGGCCAAAGTACAAAAAACCCAGGCCATTCCATTGTAGCCCTCTGATACCTTTCCAAAAAACACGGAAAGATTTTAAATCCGTAGATTAGTTCCTAGAGCAAATATACTGTGTTGCCCTCTTTTGTGCCCAGAATATATAAGAATTCCCCACTGGTCCAGCCATTTTAGTTTCCACCTAGAAAACAAATAGACAAGTTAGGTCTAATGTAAAGTAGTGTCAAATAACCTGAACTGCGCTTAGGTGCATGAAAAAATATTAGATGGAAAAAGCTGCAAACATACTATGAGATATTAACATAGTCACAAATATTGCTAAAAAACCTACTGCGCTAATTCCAATGCACAAAAGTGTATATAATGTGACTGAAAAATAAAATTAACCCCACATAGAAATATATAGTACTCATATATTGAGCAAAGACACATATAAAGAGTCCAAATGTGAAATCATAAGTATAAATGTCCAAAAAAGGAGTGAAAAAAAATGACCACATCCACCAATGTGAAAAACTAGAAATGAAGGTATCCTGAAAAGAACCAGAAGAGCCTCCACCAGGTAACGCATCAATATAATAATGTCAAAGATATCTCTTTTTGTGAAGTCCTCAAAAGATTAGTTGTACTCCAATCATCACCAATAATACGTCACAGGAATCTCCTCAATTACACATCCATCCATAGGATTTATATAGGGAATAAAAGCAGAAAACTCCACATAGCGTAAATCAGTTAAAAAGATCCTTTATTTAGCACAGTATAACACTCGCATTTAAAATGTTGCAATTGCGCTTGTAATCACACTCTCCGGCCAGTAATAAAAAAAGTGGCTTCCAGTGGACTTCCAGTAACACAAGCAGCAGCCTCCTTCGTATGCGTTTTGTCATGCCTGATGTCTTTCGCAGCACAGGTATTTTATATGGATCATAAACTTTAATTTAATATCAGTTTTTAAATTGGGTTTTTATCATATTAAGGAGTTTTTTAGGTATTTATTAATAATATACCAATTCTATAATTTTATTTTGATATTCTTATGTAAGTATCGATTAACCAGAGTTTGAGGAAACACCTGTCATTTAGTCCCCATTATATAAGCTGTAGTAGCGAGCCCGGCCTCTGTCTCCTGAGCAAACCATGTGACTGTGACGATACACGAGGAGAGCTGAGCTGGGTAACACAATTGACAGGCAATACCAGCTCCACCGTCATTTTGATGTGCATTCTTTTCTCTATCTCTGTAAGTACAATTTTTATTGTAATAAAAGTGATTTTAACCACTTCCAGACCACCCACCGTGAACATACGTTGCTACTTTGATGTTAAATAGTATTTTTTTTAAACGACAGGTGGTCCGCTTTAGGATAAAAGTGATCTCCGTGGTGGATTCATTGCGAGATCACTTTTATGGGCGGCAGAAGAGGTGCTTTTCTTCTATTACAAGGAATGTTTACATTGCTTGTAATAGGAATAATGCCCCGTACACACGGTTGGACTTTGTTCGGACATTCCGACAACAAAATCCTAGGATTTTTTCCGACGGATGTTGGCTCAAGCTTGTCTTGCATACACACGGTCACACGAATTTCCGACAACGGATTTTGTTGTCGGAAAATTTTATATCCTGCTCTCAAACTTTGTGTGTCGGAAAATCCGATGGAAAATGTGTGATGGAGCCTACACACGGTCGGAATTTCCGACAAGGTCCTATCACACATTTTCCGTCGGAAAATCCGACCGTGTGTACGGGGCATAAGAGTGATCCAAAACATTTTATTGACAGGGACAGTGTAAAAATAAAAAGTAAAATAAATAAAAAAAAATATTTTTTTAAAGCGCCCCATCCCTCCGAGCTCGCGCGCAGAAGCGAACGCACACGTAAGTCGCGCCCACATATGTAACTGGTGTTCAAACCACACATGTGAGGTATCACCTTGATCGTTAGAACAAGAGCAATAATTCTAAAAAAAGACCTTCTCTGTAACTCAAAACTAGTAACCTGCAGACATTTTTAAACTTTGCCTATGGAGATTTTTAACTGTCAATGTTTGTTGCCATTCCACGATCGGGCGCAATTTTGAAGCATGACATGTTGGGCTAACTTTACTGTTTTCTTAAAAATTGCATTTGTAAGACTGCTGCACAAATACAGTGTGACATAAATTATTAACCACTTGCCGACCGCCTAACGCAGATATACTGCGGCAGAATGGCACGGGCAGGCAGAATCACGTACCCGTACGTGATCTGCCTCCCGCGGGCGGGGGGTCCGATCAGACCCCCCCACCCGGTGCCAGCGGCGGTCGGCATTTGACTGGGAGCGTCGGGAGGCGAGGGGGAGACCATCCGATCGTGGCCCCCCCCCCTCGCGATCGCTCCCAGCCAATGGGAATCCTCCTCTGCCTGTGTGTAGTTTCACACAGGCAGAGGATGTGATGTCATCTCTCCTCGGTCTGGCAGTTTCCGTCCCAGCGCCGAGGAGAGAAGACAAGTGAGTGCACACAACACAAACACACACAGTAGAGCATGCCAGGCATACTTTACACCCCCGATTCCCCCCGATCCCCCCCCCAATCACCCCCCCCCGTCACAAACTGACACCAGCAGTATTTTTTTTTTTTCTGATTACTGCATGGTGTCAGTTTGTGACAGTTACAGTGTTAGGGCAGTGAGTATTACCCCCCTTTAGGTCTAGGGTACCCCCCTAACCCCCCCTAATAAAGTTTTAACCCCTTGATCACCCCCCGTCACCAGTGTCACTAAGCGATCATTTTTCTGATCGCTGTATTAGTGTCGCTGGTGACGCTAGTTAGGGACGTAAATATTTAGGTTCGCCGTCAGCGTTTTATAGCGACAGGGACCCCCATATACTACCTAATAAATGTTTTAACCCCTTGATTGCCCCCTAGTTAACCCTTTCACCACTGATCACCGTATAACCGTTACGGGTGACGCTGGTTAGTTCGTTTATTTTTTATAGTGTCAGGGCACCCGCCGTTTATTACCGAATAAAGGTTTAGCCCCCTGATCGCCCGGCGGTGATATGCGTCGCCCCCAGCAGCGTCAGATTAGCGCCAGTACCGCTAACACCCACGCACGCAGCATACGCCTCCCTTAGTGGTATAGTATCTGTACGGATCAATATCTGATCCAATCAGATCTATACTAGCGTCCCCAGCAGTTTAGGGTTCCCGAAAACGCAGTGTTAGCGGGATCAGCCCAGATACCCGCTAGCACCTGCGTTTTGCCCCTCCGCCCGGCCCGGCCCAGCCCACCCAAGTGCAGTATCGATCGATCACTGTCACTTACAAAACACTAAACGCATAACTGCAGCGTTCGCAGAGTCAGGCCTGATCCCTGCGATCGCTAACAGTTTTTTTGGTAGCGTTTTGGTGAACTGGCAAGCACCAGCCCCAGGCAGCGTCAGATTAGCGCCAGTACCGCTAACACCCACGCACGCAGCATATGCCTCCCTTAGTGGTATAGTATCTGATCGGATCAATATCTGATCTGATCAGATCTATACTAGCGTCCCCAGCAGTTTAGGGTTCCCAAAAACGCAGTGTTAGCGGGATCAGCCCAGATACCAATAGCACCTGCGTTTTGCCCCTCTGCCCGGCCCAGCCCAGCCCACCCAAGTGCAGTATCGATCGATCACTGTCACTTACAAAACACTAAACGCATAACTGCAGCGTTCGCAGAGTCAGGCCTGATCCCTGCGATCGCTAACAGTTTTTTTTGTAGTGTTTTGGTGAACTGGCAAGCACCAGCGGCCTAGTACACCCCGGTCGTAGTCAAACCAGCACTGCAGTAACACGTGGTGACGTTGCGAGTCCCATAAGTGCAGTTCAAGCTGGTGAGGTGGCAAGCACAAGTAGTGTCCCGCTGCCACCAAAAAGACAAACACAGGCCCGTCGTGCCCATAGTGCTCTTCCTGCTGCATTCGCCAATCCTAATTGGGAACCCACCACTTCTGCAGCGCCCGTACTTCCCCCATTCACATCCCCAACCAAATGCAGGCGGCTGCATGAGAGGCATTTTCTTTATGTCCTCCCGAGTACCCCTACCCAGCGAACCCCCCAAAAAAGATGTTGTGTCTGCAGCAAGCGCGGATATAGGCGTGACACTCGCTATTATTGTCCCTCCTGTCCTGACAATCCTGGTCTTTACATTGGTGAATATTTTGAACGCTACCATTCACTAGTTGAGTATTAGCGTAGGGTACAGCACTGCACAGACTAGGCACACTTTCACAGGGTCTCCCAAGATGCCATCGCATTTTGAGAGACCCGAACCTGGAACCGGTTACAGTTATAAAAGTTAGTTACAAAAAAAAGTGTAAAAAAAAAAAAAAAACACATACAAAAATATAAAATAAAAAAAAAATAGTTGGCGTTTTATTGTTCTCTCTCTCTCTCTCTCTCTTGTTCTGCTCTTTTTTACTGTATTCTATTCTGCAATGTTTTATTGTTATTATGTTTTATCATGTTTGCTTTTCAGGTATGCAATTTTTTATACCTTACCGTTTACTGTGCTTTATTGTTAACCATTTTTTTGTCTTCAGGTACGCCATTCACGACTTTGAGTGGTTATACCAGAATGATGCCTGCAGGTTTAGGTATCATCTTGGTATCATTCTTTTCAGCCAGCGGTCGGCTTTCATGTAAAAGCAATCCTAGCGGCTAATTAGCCTCTAGACTGCTTTTACAAGCAGTGGGAGGGAATGCCCCCCCCAACGTCTTCCGTGTTTTTTTCTGGCTCTCCTGTCTCAACAGGGAACCTGAAAATGCAGCCAGTGATTCAGCCAGCTGACCATAGAGCTGATCAGAGACCAGAGTGGCTCCAAACATCTCTATGGCCTAAGAAACCGGAAGCTACTAGCATTTTATGACTTAGATTTCGCCGGATGTAAACAGCGCCATTGGGAAATTGGGAAAGTATTTTATCACACCGATCTTGGTGTGGTCAGATGCTTTGAGGGCAGAGGAGAAATCTAGGGTCTAATAGACCCCAATTTTTGCAAAAAAGAGTACCTGTCACTACCTATTGCTATGATAGGGGATATTTACATTCCCTGAGATAACAATAAAAATGATTTAAAAAAAAAATGAAAGGAACAGTTTAAAAATAAGATAAAAAAATAATAATAATAAAGAAAAAAAAAAAAAAAAAAAAAAGCACCCCTGTCCCCCCTGCTCTCGCGCTAAGGCGAACGCAAGCGTCGGTCTGGCATCAAATGTAAACAGCAATTGCACCATGCATGTGAGGTATCGCCGCGAAGGTCAGAACAAGGGCAGTAAGTTTAGTAGTAGACCTCCTCTGTAAATCTAAAGTGGTAACCTGTAAAGGCTTTTAAAGGCTTTTAAAAATGTATTTAGTTTGTCCCACTGCACGTTTGTGCGCAATTTTAAAGCATGTCATGTTTGGTATCCATGTACTCGGCCTAAGATCATCTTTTTTATTTCATCAAACATTTGGGCAATATAGTGTGTTTTAGTGCATTAAAATGTAAAAAAGTGTGTTTTTTCCCCAAAAAATGCATTTGAAAAATCGCTGCGCAAATACTGTGTGAAAAAAAAAATGAAACACCCACCATTTTAATCTGTAGGGCATTTGCTTTAAAAAAAAATATAATGTTTGGGGGTTCAAAGTAATTTTCTTGCAAAAAAAAATTATTTTTTTATGTAAACAATAAGTGTCAGAAAGGGCTTTGTCTTCAAGTGGTTAGAAGAGTGGGTGATGTGTGACATAAGCTTCTAGATGTTGTGCATAAAATGCCAGGACAGTTCAAAACCCCCCCAAATGACCCCATTTTGGAAAGTAGACACCCCAAGCTATTTGCTGAGAGTCATGTTGAGTCCATGGAATATTTTATATTGTGACACAAGTTGCGGGAAAGAGACAATTTTTTATTTTTTTTATTTTTTTTTGCGCAAAGTTGTCACTAAATGATATATTGCTCAAACATGCCATGGGAATATGTGAAATTACACCCCAAAATACATTCTGTTGCTTCTCCTGAGTACGGGGATACCACATGTGTGAGACTTTTTGGGAGCCTAGCCGCGTACGGGACCCCGAAAACCAAGCACCGCCTTCAGGCTTTCTAAGGCCGTAAATTTTTGATTTCACTCTTCACTGCCTATCACAGTTTCGGAGGCCATGGAATGCCCAGGTGGCAAAAAAACCCCCCAAATGACCCCATTTTGGAAAGTAGACACCCCAAGCTATTTGATGAGAGGTATAGTGAGTATTTTGCAGACCTAACTTTTTGTCACAAAATTTTGAAAATTGAAAAAAGAAAAAAAAAAATTTTTTTCTCGTCTTTCTTTATTTTCAAAAACAAATGAGAGCTGCAAAATACTCACCATGTCTCTCAGCAAATAGCTTGGGGTGTCTACTTTCCAAAATGGGGTCATTTGGGGGGGGGTTTGTGCCACCTGGGCATTCCATGGCCTCCGAAACTGTGATAGGCAGTGAGGAGTAAAATCAAAAATGTACGCCCTTAGAAATCCTGAAGGCAGTGATTGGTTTTCGGGGCCCCGTACGCGGCTAGGCTCCCAAAAAGTCCCACACATGTGGTATCCCCATACTCAGGAGAAGCAGCTAAATGTATTTTGGGGTGCAATTCCACATATGCCCATGGCCTGTGTGAGCAATATATCATTTAGTGACAACTTTGTGCAAAAAAAAAAAGAAAAAATTGTCACTTTCCCGCAACTTGTGTCAAAATATAAAACATTCCATGGACTCAACATGCCTCAAAGCAAATAGCTTGGGGTGTCTACTTTCCAAAATGGGGTCATTTGGGGGGGGGTTTATGTCATCTGGGCATTTTATGGCCTTCTAAAATGTGATAGGTAGTGAGGAGTAAAATCAAAAATGTACGCCCTTAGAAATCCTGAAGGCAGTGATTGGTTTTCGGGGCCCCGTACGCGGCTAGGCTCCCAAAAAGTCCCACACATGTGGTATCCCCATACTCAGGAGAAGCAGCTAAATGTATTTTGGGGTGCAATTCCACATATGCCCCTGGCCTGTGTGAGCAATATATCATTTAGTGACAACTTTTTGTAATTTTTTTTTTTTGTTGTCATTATTCAATCACTTGGGACAAAAAAAATGAACATTCAATGGGCTCAAAATGCCTCTCAGCAAATTCCTTGGGGTGTCTACTTTCCAAAATGGGGTCATTTGTGGGGATTTTGTACTGCCCTGCCATTTTAGCACCTCAAGAAACGACATAGGCAGTCATAAATTAAAGGCTGTGTAAATTCCAGAAAATGTACCCTAGTTTGTAGACGCTATAACTTTTGCGCAAACCAATAAATATACACTTATTGACATTTTTTTTACCAAAGACATGTGGCCGAATACATTTTGGCCTAAATGTATGACTAAAATTGAGTTTATTGGATTTTTTTTAGAACAAAAAGTAGAAAATATCATTTTTTTTCAAAATTTTCAGGCTTTTTCCGTGTATAGCGCAAAAAATAAAAACGGCAGAGGTGATCAAATACCATCAAAAGAAAGCTCTATTTGTGGGAAGAAAAGGACGCAAATTTCGTTTGGGTACAGCACTGCATGACCGCGCAATTAGCAGTTAAAGCGACGCAGTGCCGAATTGTAAAAAGTGCTTTGGTCAGGAAGGGGGTAAAACCTTCCGGGGCTGAAGTGGTTAAAAAAGACCGCCATTTTATTCTCTAGGGTGTCTGAAAAAAGTATATAATGTTTGGGGGTTCTAAGTAATTTTCTAGCCAAAAAAAATGATTTTAACCACTTCAGCCCTGGAAGGATTTACCCCCTTCCTGACCAGAGCACTTTTTACAATTTGGCACTGCGTCGCTTTAACTGCTAATTGCGCGGTCATGCAATGCTGTACCCAAACGAAATTTGCGTCCTTTTCTTCCCACAAATAGAGCTTTCTTTTGATGGTATTTGATCACCTCTGCCGTTTTTATTTTTTGCGCTATAAACGGAAAAAGTCCGAAAATTTTGAAAAAAAATTATATTTTCTACTTTTTGTTATAAAAAATCAAATAAACTCAATTTTAGTCATACATTTAGGCCAAAATGTATTCGGCCACATGTCTTTGGTAAAATAAATCTCAATAAGCGTATATTTATTGGTTTGGGCAAAAGTTATAGTGTCTACAAACTAGGGTACATTTTCGGGAATTTACCCAGCTTTTAGTTTATGACTGTCTATGTCATTTCTTGAGGTGCTAAAATGGCAGGGCAGTACAAACCCCCCCCCCCCAAATTACCCCATTTTGGAAAGTAGATACCCCAAGGAAATTGCTGAGAGGCATGTTGAGCCCATTGAATATTAATTTTTTTGTCCCAAGTGATTGAATAATGACAAAAAAAAAAAATTGTCACTAAATGATATATTGCTCACACAGACCATGGGCATATGTGGAATTGCACCCCAAAATACATTCAGCTGCTTCTCCTGAGTACGGGGATACCACATGTGTGGGACTTTTTGGGAGCCTAGCCGCGCACGGGGCCCCGAAAACCAATCACCGCCTTCAGGATTTCTAAGGGCGTAAATTTTTGATTTCACTCCTCACTACCTATCACAGTTTTGAAGGCCATAAAATGCCCAGATGGCACAAACCCCCCTCCCCCCAAATGACCCCATTTTGGAAAGTAGACACCCCAAGCTATTTGCTGAGAGGCATGTTGAGTCCATGGAATATTTTATATTTTGACACAAGTTGCGGGAAAGTGACAATTTTTTTTTTTTTTTTGCGCAGAGTTATCACTAAATGATATATTGCTCACACAGATGGCCTGTGTGATGGCCCATGGCGGGCATATGTGGAATTGCACCCCAAAATACATTTAGCTGCTTCTCCTGAGTACGGGGATACCACATGTGTGGGACCTTTTGGGAGCCTAGTCGCGTACGGGGCCCCGAAAACCAATCACCGCCTTCAGGATTTCTAAGGGTGTAAATTTTTGATTTCACTCTTCACTGCCTATCACAGTTTCGGAGGCCATGGAATGCGCAGGTGGCACAAACCCCCCCAAATGACCCCATTTTGGAAAGTAGACACACCAAGCTATTTGCTGAGAGGCATGGTGAGTATTTTGCAGCTCTCATTTGTTTTTGAAAATAAAGACAAGAAATTTTTTTTTTTTTTTTAAATTTTCAAAACTTTGTGACAAAAAGTGAGGTCTGCAAAATACTCACTATACCTCTCAGCAAATAGCTTGGGGTGTCTACTTTCCAAAATAGGGTAATTTGGGGATGGTTTGTGCCACCTGGGCATTCCATGGCCTCCAAAACTGTGATAGGCAGTGAAGAGTGAAATCAAAAATTTACGCCCTTAGAAAGCCTGAAGGCGGTGCTTGGTTTTCGGGGTCCCGTATGCGGTTGGGCTCCCAAAAAGTCTCACACATGTGGTATCCCCGTATTCAAGAGAAGCAACAGAATGTATTTTGGAGTGTAATTTCACATATTCCCATGGCATGTTTGAGCAGACAACTTTGTGCAAAAAAAAAAAATTGTCTTTTTCCCGCAACTTGTGTCACAATATAAAATATTCCATGGACTCGACATGCCTCTCAGCAAATAGCTTGAGGTGTCTACTTTCCAAAATGGGGTCATTTGGGGGGGTTTGAACTGTCCTGGCATTTTATGCACAACATTTAGAAGCTTATGTCACACATCACCCACTCTTATAACCACTTGAAGACAAAGCCCTTTCTGACACTTTTTGTTTACATGAAAAAATTATTTTTTTTTGCAAGACAAATTACTTTGAACCCCCAAACATTATATATATTTTTAATCAAATGCCCTACAGATTAAAATGGTGGGTGTTTCACTTTTTTTTCACACAGTATTTGCGCAGCAATTTTTCAAACGCATTTTTTTGGGAAAAAACACACTTTTTTAAATTTTAATGCACTAAAACACACTATATTGCCCAAATGTTTGATTAAATAAAAAAGATGATCTTAGGCTGAGTACATGGATACCAAACATGACATGCTTTAAAATTGCGCACAAACGTGCAGTGGTGACAAACTAAATACATTTTTAAAAGCCTTTAAAAGCCTTTACAGGTTACCACTTTAGATTTACAGAGGAGGTCTACTGCTAAAATTACTGCCCTCGATCTGACCTTCGCGGTGATACCTCACATGCATGGTGCAATTGCTGTTTACATTTGACGCCAGACGGACGCTTGCGTTCGCCTTTGCACGAGAGCAGGGGGGACAGGGGTGCTTTTTTTTTTTTTTTTTTTTTCTTTATTATTTTTTTGCTTTTTTATCTTATTTTTAAACTGTTCCTTTCATTTTTTTAAAATCATTTTTATTGTTATCTCAGGGAATGTAAATATCCCCTATGATAGCAATAGGTAGTGACAGGTACTCTTTTTGAAAAAATTGGGGTCTATTAGACCCTAGATCTCTCCTCTGCCCTCAAAGCATCTGACCACACCAAGATCGGTGTGATAAAATGCCTTCCCAATTTCCCAATGGCGCTGTTTACATCCAGCGAAATCTAAGTCATGAAATGCTCGTAGCTTCCTGTTTCTTAGGCCATAGAGATGTTTGGAGCCACTCTGGTCTCTGATCAGCTCTATGGTCAGCTGGCTGAATCACCGGCTGCATTCTCAGGTTCCCTGTTGGGACAGGAGAGCCAGAGAAATACATGGAAGACGGTGGGGGGAGGGGCATTCCCTCCCACTGCTTGTAAAAGCAGTCTAGAGGCTAATTAGCCGCTAGGATTGCTTTTACATGAAAGCCGACCGCTGACTGAAAAGAATGATACCAAGATGATACCTAAACCTGCAGGCATCATTCTGGTATAACCACTCAAAGTCCAGCAACATACCAGTACGTTGCTGGTCCTTGATGGGCATATATTGTAAACTTTTTTTTTTCATGCAGCCTGTGGGCTGAACGAAAAAAAGAGATTGATCAGTGGGTATGCCCACCATTAGAATACCTCCCTTCATCCACCCACTTCTAATGATGGGCATACATGCACCATTTATATAAGCCGAAGCATGGGGGCATCCTCCTGCAAAAGGTAGGAGCAAATCGCTCCTCCGCCCCTGCTGCCCCCATGCTTCGGCATATATCACCTCCGCTGGAGTCATGGCTTTATATATCGTGGGAGCAAACGCTGTTGCTGTCAAGATAAATAAATCTGCACGGTAGCTGAATGGCGTACCTGAAGACAAAAAAAATAAAACACAGTAAACAGTAAAGTATTAATATTTCTGTGTACAACTGTGTATATGCATCGCTTGTATTGTAAACATTGAATAAACATTTCTTTCTTGTTAAAAAAAAACCAGTAAAGTATAAAAAATTGCATACCTGAAAAGCAAACATGATAAAACATAATAACAATAAAACATTGCAGAATAGAATACAGTAAAAAAGAGCAGAACAATAGAGAGAGAATAGAGAGAGAGAGAACAATAAAACGACAACTATTTTTTTTTATTTTATATATATTTTTTTTTTTTGCACTTTTTTTTGTAACTGTAACTTTTATAACTGTAACCAGTTCCAGGTTCGGGTCTCTCAAAATGCGATGGCATCTTGGGAGACCCTGTGAAAGTGTGCCTAGTCTGTGCAATGCTGTACCCTACGCTAATACTCAACTAGTGTATGGTAGCGTTCAAAACATTCACCAATGCAAAGACCAGGATTGTCAGGACAGGAGGGACAATAATAGCGGGTGTCACGCCTATATCCGCGCTTGCTGCAGACACAACATCTTTTTTGGGGGGGTTCGTTGGGTAGGGGTATTCGGGAGGACATAAAGAAAATGCCTCTCATGCAGCCGACTGCATTTGGTTGGGGATGTAAATGGGGGAAGTACGGGTGCTGCAGAAGTGGTGGGTTCCCAATTAGGATTGGCGAATGCAGCAGGAAGGGCATTATGGGCATGACGGGCCTGTGTTTGTCTTCTTCTTGGTGGCAGCGGGACACTACTTGTGCTTGCCACCTCACCAGCTTGAACTGCACTTATGAGACTCGCCACGTCACCAAGTGTTACTGCAGTGCTGGTTTGACTACGACCAGGGTGTACTAGGCCGCTGGTGCTTGCCAGTTCACCAAAACGCTACCAAAAAAACTGTTAGTGATCGCAGGGATCAGGCCTGACTCTGCGAACGCTGCAGTTATGCGTTTAGTGTTTTGTAAGTGACAGTGATCGATCGATACTGCACTTGGGTGGGCTGGGCAGAGGGACAAAACGCAGGTGCTAGCAGGTATCTGGGCTGATCCCGCAAACACTGCGTTTTTGGGAATCCTAAACTGCTGGGGACGCTAGTATAGATCTGATCGGATCAGATATTGATCCATTCAGATACTATACCACTAAGGGAGGTGTACGGTGCGTGCGTGGGTGTTATCGCTACTGGCATTTACTTGATGCTGCCTGGGGCTGGTGCTTGCCAGTTCACCAAAACGCTACCAAAAAAACTGTTAGCGATCGCAGGGTTCAGGCCTGACAGTTATGCGTTTAGTGTTTTGTAAGTGACAGTGATCGATCGATACTGCACTTGGGTGGGCTGGGCTGGGCCGGGCGGAGGGGCAAAACGCAGGTGCTAGCAGGTATCTGGGCTGATCCCGCAAACACTGCGTTTCTGGGAACCCTAAACTGCTGGGGACGCTAGTATAGATCTGATCGAATCAGATATTGATCCGTTCAGATACTATACCACTAAGGGAGGTGTATGCTGCGTGAGTGGGTGTTAGCGGTACTGGCGCAAACCTGACGCTGCCTGGGGCGACGCAGACCCTAAAACCTAACTTATATCACCGCTGGGCGATCAAGGGGCTAAACCTTTATTAGGTAATAAACGGCGGGTGCCCTGACACTATAAAAAATAAACTAACTAACCAGCGTCACCCGTAACAGTTATACGGTGATCACTGGTGAAAGGGAAAGGGTTAACTAGGGGGAAATCAAGGGGTTAAATCCTTTATTAGGTAGTATATAGGGGTCCCTGACGTTATAAAATGCTGACGGCGAACCTATATATTTACCTCCCTATCTAGCGTCACCAGTGACACTAATACAGCGATCAGAAAAATGATCGCTTAGTGACACTGGCGACGGGGGGGGGGTGATCAAGGGGTTAAAACTTTATTGGGGGGGTTAGGGGGTACCCTAGACCTAAAGGGGGCTAACACTAACTGCCCTACCACACTAACTGTCACAAACTGACACCAATGCAGTAAGCAGAAAAAAAAAACTGCTTGGTGTCAGTGTGACGGGGGGGGGGGGGGGTGATCGGGGGGTGTACAGTATGCCTGGCGTGTTCTACTGTGTGTGTGTGTTGTGCACTCACATCGATATCTTCTCTCTTCGGTGCCGGAACAGAAAATACCGAGCCGAGGAGAGATGACATCACTTCCTCTGCCGCTGTTTACTATACAGCAGCAGAGGAAGGATTTCATTGGCTGGGAGTGATTGCGGGGGGGGGGGGCACGAATGGATGGCCGCCGCCTCACCTCTGATCACTCCCGGACAGAAGCCGACCGCCTCGGGCACCGGGGGTGTCCGATTGGACCCCCCGCCCGCGGAAGGCAGATCTCGTACAGGTACGTGACTTTGCCTGCCCGTGCCATTCTGCCGATGTATATCGTCGTGAGGCAATCAGCAACTGGTTAACTTGTAAACAACAAGTGTGAAAACTAGGCTTGGTCCTGTCATACTACACTATGAGGGGTCCCTATGTCTTGTGAGTCTGGTTGCAAAGTGGAGGACACAGTGAGGCCTATTTCTTAAAGGGGCCACACACCCTTATTTCTGTGCAAGGAATTATATACCAAGTCCTACTATCCCTGAGCATATGAGGAGGAGTATTATTGATATCAGTGGCGGAAAGTGAGTAGGAGTAATTCCCAAAAGGGAAGGAACTTGTAACCTTTATACAGGTCCAGGTAAGTGTGTAGGCACAAAAAGGTGGTGGGATTAATCAAATACTTTGTGGAGGATATATTTGAGCATGGTGTGAAGATTTCACAAAACTGCATATTCATTTTGTTTATTTGGAACATTCTGATTGGGCATTTTTTTTGAACACTGAAATTAATATTGGCCACATTTATGTGCAAATTGCATGAAATATTGTGAGCAAGTGGAAAGCAATTATTTTAGATTTGTTTGTTTATAACATTTGTTTACTATATGTATATTTGATTGATTTGCATTAGGTTGCATGGATATAAAAGGTGATGCAACATGTTTATTTCTTGTAATATTTTTTGTCCTTGTGGGAACACAGATTTGTTTGCAGCCGCTCACTAGTTCTAGTTTTTTATAATAATGTTTTGGGCACATTTTTTGCAGTTTGAATTTTAAAAAGCACATCTTTACAAATAGGCAGCGCGGGACTAAAAGCATAGCATCTTTAAATGGTTTCAGGTCTAATGTAGATCTTACATTTATGGGACTCCCATGTACCATTAATTTTAATTATAGCATCATCAAAATCTAGCTTAGCAGCCTCAATTGCCATTCCTATTCTCAATGCGTGAAGAGAATCCTAAATGACTTAGATTAAGCATTGAAATGCAACACTTAAAGACAAAATTGAATAGGGATTTAGTTAATGGTGATCTGTTTAAATGAATAAGAAAATTAGGATGAGGTTTAAATGCCAAATATTTTTTTAGAATTGAAACAGTACAAATAACAAGGTTTTCACAAGAATATAAATTGATCCAGCGCCTAAGACCTAATTGTTCTGCCTTAATTTTTTTAATGCAAATAGAAACAGCCATATCATATCAGTCATATAAAATGAAATCATCAAAAAGGATACCTGACTCGCTTTTTTGTTAGATGTAACTAATTCAGAAATCGTGGGAGCTGCAAAAAATGTTAAAATGAAGGCAACATTGACATAAGAGATTGAAAATTTGAAAAACACACAGTAGGGGTGCATAAATAAATCTTTTTTAAAAGGTCTACAAAAGGAGGGCGGCTATCATCTGGTTCGACATTAGCCCTTCTGCAACCTTTGAGTGCTTGCTTCACTACAAAATAACTAGTGCGGTGGGAAAGCTTTGATAGTTTGAAGAATTATTCAATTTTACTAGGTGGCTAAAAAATATTTTATTTTGCATTAGATAGCAGATAAAAGCCAGAACAGTTTGTTCAGAAGCCGAATCAGATGATAAACCAAAGTCTTTATTAAATGTAATCCACCTATTCCAGGCAGTTGAATATTCTGACCAAGTAATAGTAGCCCAAATTTTTTTATGGCATCCTAATGAAATCTAAGGTGCGTGGCGGCTGTTATCCTGAAGGACGTCATATGACGCCCAGTCAGGATAGCTGAACCACTGCCCAGCCGTCATTCTGCTATAGGCCGGGGTGGGAAGTGGTTAAAGAACCCTCTTAGTGGGTGAGCCATGTGCAGAAAGAACATTCATGCTTGTATTTACACTGGTTTTCATTAAAGTCAACGCATACATCCTTCTTAAGCACAGAGGAACTAGTAATGGGAAGAGGTTGCTTGAAAGACATTAGTCTCTGTGACAAAAATGCACCCCGCTCTCGGACTCCCACACAGCTCTCCACCTCGGATCACTCTGCACACTGGACCTTCACAGGTCCCCAACCGGCAGCTACAGTCCCCACGGAATCCGCCTCATACATCGGAGTGGTGAGTCCCCCAAACCTCCCTACCTACCCAGAGGCCCTGCCACGTGGGCTCCAGACCTGCATGTCCCACCCATCCTCCAGCACTACACGCAATGCTCGGAAGCGTTTCCGAGGCTACTGAGGACAGCCTCGGATCCCTGCGTTCATGAGACAGACCCTGAATCCCCCACCTCCTCAGTTTTTTTTGCTGGACTTTCTGGCGCTACTGGGCCCTGCATATCCCACCAGCCAGACACCTCAAGAGCCTGTGGGGATACATGTGACATCCTGGGCCTCAGCTGCCACCCCCTAAAGCACAGAGACTGTCCCGCTCAAGGGACCTAAGTGCATCCAGAACCCAGCCATCCCAAAGGGCCACATATGCTCAAAAGGCCCGATCCCCAATCTACCAGGGGCACACAGTGTATGGCCCCCTAGCCAGCCCAGACAGCAAACTGGACAGAACTATGGGACCCACCGGCACTGAAACCACACCTGGCCTCTGGAATGGCTACAATGAGCCCCCACCAACCCCCACCATTCCCACCATCACCCCCCCAATATCACAGGCCTACTCAAGTGCCACCTCTACCCCCCCAGTGGCACACCTACCTGCAAGCCATGCCAACAAAAGAGGACTTTAGGCAACTGATAGAGGATGTGAAATCTATCTGTCGCTCAGAAATCCAGGCCCTCCAATCAGGCCTCAAAAACCTTGCAGACAGAGCAGAAATGGCCGAAGAAGAAATTCAGGAAACAAAACTGGCAGTGCACAGAACGAAACTTCAGGGAGCAGACCATAGATCCCTGCTCAGAGACATGCAGTGATACATAGATGACCTTGATAATAGAGGACACAGAAACAACACCTGAGTAAGAGGCGTACTAGAACCAGAGGGCTCCGAAGACCTGCAATCAACGCTGCAGACCTTATTCAACAACCCCCAAGGCGAACCTCCTGCAAAACATATAGAGATGGACAGAGCCCACCGAGCCTTGCACCCCAAGGGAGCCACCTCTAAGCCGAGAGATATCATCTGCAGGATTAGCTCCTACCTTCTCAAGGAAGAAATTATGTGACAAGCCCGCCTGGCACACAAAGTGACATTTGATGGTGCCCAAATACAACTGTTTCCTGACCTTTCCTGGATCACTCTGCAAAAACGCAGGCTTCTCCAACCCTTACTGCGCACACTGCAAGAGGAATCAATTCCCTACAAATGGGGATTTCCCTTCAGCCACAAGGTGCAAGTCCGCCATGCTACGATACCCAGAGGATCTACTTGCTTTCTGCGATATCCTGGGGATACAAACCCCCCAACTACCTGACTGGGACTTAGTGGCTACACCACCTACGCCGCCCACATTTTGGCAGAAAGTCCCTCCCTCTAACCTCTAACACAGACTCTCCCCGCAGATCTGCCAAGCACAAAAGTAGTTGAACTTTACTTTCTGCAATGCCGGATCACTGCAATAACTTATCACTTAGACACAGAGTTTGAAGCAGCCCTGGACATTTCCCAGCTTATAGTTCCCCAATGTGCCCCAACGTCAACCCCCAGTTTGCCACATGGGCAATTTTCGGATGAGACCTGAGAGTGTGGGGGTTTTTTTCTCCCACACCTATCACACCCCCCGGTTTATAGCTTAGAGCTATCTGAAGTTTCCTTTTTTTTGTTCTCCTTAACCAGATTAGGGCTCCCCTGTGCCCCCCTGCCCCATCCTCCCGGACCAAGACTGAGGGAGCACCTGGGAAACCGGATCAACCTAGGCCTGGTGGCCTTTCAAGGTGTTATGAAAATGTTTGCTCCTTCTTTCCCCTGTTTCCTTGCATTAACCTTCTCCCTCTCTTTCAGCCTCCCCTCCTCCTCTCTCTCCTCCGGTCATTGACAGGCTCACCACGCAGAAAGCGAGGAATGCCTGGATCTCCCCCTAAAGAGTACCGGCTCCCAGAACTCAGCCTACGGCAACATCACAACCACATCAGGTAAGCAAACCCTCCCCTGCCCATACCCACTATGGCTATGATCATATCTCTGAACGTACATGGCCTAAACTTCAATAGAAAGAGGCATTTGGCACTAAAGGAGTTCAGACAGTCGGGAGCAGATGTCATATTAGTCCAGGAGACTCACTTCGACAAAAGGGGGCTCCTTTGTATTCGCCTCCAGCTATTATTCCCAGATTTTTCTCTCATTGGGAGCCCATAAAAACGCGGAAGTGGCCATTCTCATCAAACACGGATCCCCTTTTACATGCTCGGCACACTACTGTGACCCCCAGGGTCACTACATCCTACTACAGGGACTATGGCAAACACAAGAAGTTACTTTCTGTGCCCTCTATGCCCCAAATACTAAACAACACAGTTTTCTGTCCAGACTATTTATTTTCCATTCAAACCACGGGATCCTTGTGATAGGGGGGACTTCAACCTAATCCAATCGGCTGCTGCGGATCACCATGTGGTGAGCCCCAGGGCTTCCCCAACTCGAGCCCTTAGAGATTCTAAGCTCTTCTGGCAACTCACCAGACGTTATGCTCTCTTTGATGCCTGGAGGGCTCTCCACCCAGGAGATCGGCAGTACACCTTCTACTCAGCCCCCCATCGCACACATTCCCACATTGACTATTTTTTTGTTAATAATCCCACACTCAAAATAATACGCACAACACAGATATTCCCTATCTCATGGTCGGACCATGCCCCTATCCTACTCACATTAGACCTAGGCTCCCCCAACCGCAGGCCGTATAAATGGGAACTGAACACATTTCTCCTCCAACACCTCCCCGCTCAGGAGGAATTAAACTCCACTCTAAAACTCTACTTTGCAGGGAATAACACTCCAGACATATCTATCCCCACACTATGGGAATCCCACAAGGCAGTCCTCCAAAGGAAGATGCATGGCATTGTCCTCTGCCATGAAAAAAGATGCAGTGGCCACAAAATTGCAAACAGAGAGGGAACTTTGGGACCTTGAGCGACGGCTACAACTCACCCCTGCAGTATCTCTCCTTAAAAAAGATCACTAATGTGCAAGCAACCCTAAGTAAATTAGCGTTAGGCCGCGTTGAAAAAGCACTGATCAGACTGAAACAATTATTCTATGGCTAAGGGAACAAAGCGCCCTCCCTTCTGGTAAAGAAACTATGTGAAAACTCCCACATGCAGACTCCTCACCAGATTAAAAGCAAATCAGGCCACTTACTATCCCACCCCACAGAGATTGCCCATACCTTTGCTGACTTTTATAAAGACCTCTATAACAAACAGGACATCCCCAGTAATCCCCCCTCCCCTGACCTCTCCCACCACATGCAACAATATCTGGAGCGAAGCAGGATCCCCCATCTCCAATCCTCTGACCTACTATCGCTAAACACCCCAATCACTGAAGAAGAAATAGAACAGACTATTAAATTCCTACCCACCCACAAAGCCCCAGGCCCGGACGGATTGCCCTACAAATATTATAAATCCTTTCTTCCTCTCTTACTCCCCCACTTATGCAAACTGTTCAACGCCTTCCTCAAGGACCCTTCTTTATGTGCTAACTACAGACCTATCGCACTACTGAATTCAGACCATAAAATTTTTACAAAGTTGCTCTCAATTCGCCTAAATATGATTCTTCCCTCCCTGATCCATAAGGATCAGGTGGGCTTCGTCCCACTCAGACAAGCAGGCGACAACACTAGAAAAGTAATAGATCTGGTGGACGTGGCGAACAGAGAGAACTCGACAGCCTTGCTACTTAGCCTGGATACCGAAAAAACCTTTGACCGCTTAGGGTGGTCCTTTCTGTTCGCCACGCTAGGCCATATGGGATTTCGGGGGCCCTTCTTGTGGGCGATTAGATACCTCTACACTAACCCATCTTCCCAGGTCAGGACCCCCTTTACCTTTTCCCCCTCTTTCTCAGTGGCTAATGGCACTAGGCAGGGGTGCCCACTCTCACCCCTGCTCTTTGCACTTTGCGTTGAACCCCTAGCTGACTCAATTCGCAGCAACCCTAATATACGGGTCATCTCGGTCAGTGGTAAAAAGTTTAAAAAATCCATCTTTGCCGACGACATTATCCTCACACTGACCCAATCCCATATAACTCTTCCAAACTTGCACGCAGAACCAGACCACTATGGAGCCCTCTCGGGATATAAAATAAACACATCCAAATCAGAGGCCTTGCCTTTTAATATTCCCGAAACTGAGATCACACATTTAAAAACCAACTTCTCTTACAGCTGAAAAACGATCGCCCTGAAGTACCTAGGGATCCACATCACACCAAAATTCAACACCCTATACCTAGAGAATTTCCACCCCCCCCCTCTACCGGTCGATCAGATCTTTACTACTCCAGTGTAAAAAACACCACATCTCCCTCCTAGGGCAATTAGCCTCAGTTAAAATGACAATTCTCCCGAAGCTTTTATATCTATTCCAAACACTACCCATATCCGTACCCTACAAACACCTGAAAAAACTTCAATCCGACCTATTGCAATACACTTGCAACTACAAAAGACATAGAATACCTAGGTCGGTTCTGATGGCAGCACGCAGTGACAGAGGCCTCGCATTTCCTAACCTCATTAAATACTATCAGGCAGCCCAATTACGAGCGGTAGCCTCATGGTTCACCCAATGGTCCTACAACAAATGGACAGAAATAGAAAAAATATGGCTAGCCCCGACCCAACCGAATAGCTTACTCTGGAGTGCGAATGCAGAGGTAGCACCCGAACGCCTGCTCGGCTCTGAGGCCCAACTTAGGCCGCTGTGGCGCAAACTTGTCACAGCCCGATGGGCTGTCGCCTGAGAGATCGTTTCTGACATCATTTGTCTGTAACCCCAAGGTGCCGGATAGCCTCACCCATCAGATGTCACACCCATGGACATCACAGGACCTGTTTCACTATGGGCATATAGTGGACCCCAGATCACGCAAGTTGCTACCCTTTGCCGAACTTCAGACTAAATTCGATCTACCGTGACAGGTGTTTTATGGGTATCTGCAAATCAGACACTACTATTGCCCAGGAACTGCAATTCGCCCCCCATCCCCTTTTGAAAATCTAATCCTGGCAGGTCATGCTCAAAAGGGCCTAATATCAGATATCTAAAAAATACTGAATGTCTGCCCCCAGACAAAAAGGGCAACCACTCCTACATGACAAGATGGGAGAAAGCCCCCAATGAGGAAATTCCCATAGAACAGAGGCAGGTGATATGGTGCCAAGCAGCAAAGAGTTCAATCTGTACACTATATAAAGAAAACACGTACTAACACGTACTAAATCCTCTTATTCTGGTACATGACCAGATGTACTTCATGCCACTTATCCTACTAGCTCCGATAGGTGCTGGAGAATTTTTCCTACTAGGCCTGTCTCCTCTAAAGATCCCCACACCCTATAAAAAACTAGTACGTCATGTCCTCACAGCAGCACGCTGTCTTATAGCCCTAAACTGGAAACGTTGCATCCCCCCTTCCTTAGAGGCCCTTTTCTCCAGAATTAAGGATGTGGAATTGATGGAGAAAATGATGGCTAGGATTCAGGACAGACTGGAGGCTCATAATAAGGTCTGGGAGCTGTGGCACCTTCGGAAGGACCCACCCTAAACAGGTAAAAAAAAATGTAAAAAGCTACTTCGATGACTCTCTTTCCCCCTTTTCCCTTCCATTTTTTCATATAGAGTATTCTTGTGACTCTAATGTCTCGTACACACGGTCAGATTTTCCAATGGAAAATGTTCGATGGGAGCCTTTTGCTGGAAATTCTGACCGTGTGTAGGCTCCATCGGACAGTTTCCATCGGAATTTCCGTCGCACAAAATTTGAGATCTGGTTCTCAAATTTTCCGACAACAAAATCCGTTGTCGTAAATTCCAATCGTGTGTAGACAATTCCGATGCACAAAGTTCCACGCATGCTCGGAATCAAGCAGAAGAGCCCCACTGGCTATTGAACTTAATTTTTCTCGGCTCATCGTACGTGTTGTACGTCACCGTGTTCTTGACGTTCGGAATTTCCGACCAACTTTGTGTGACCATGTGTATGCAAGACAAGTTTGAGCCAACATCCATCGGAAAAAAAACATGGATTTTGTTGTCGGAATGTGCGATCGCGTGTACAAGGCATTACATTGTTATATACAAGATGTTACAGTTTATTAAACGAAATTTCGATGCATGTTTGACAAAACGGTAACGCTAGATGAACACTTACAGCAGTCCTTAAGCCTAGCATTAGTACTCATGTGTGAATACTTGAAAGTATTATTGCACAATACGATGTGTACCTTTTGAACTTATGTACCTCTTTATTTTGTATCGCTACCACAAACTTTAATAAAAATGTTATTTGGAAATGTGCTGGGAAAGCTTGAAGACTGTCAGAAAAAGCCAGAGCCAGTGCTAGAACCGCCATAGTCAATGGCTGTGCTGCTTTCAATCCATCCACTGTAGCCAATCAACGACCAGGCTAAGCGGCGAAGAGGATGTCGGGGGCGAGCGCGGGACTTTCGAGGGGTCAGGTAAGTAAAACGGGGGGGGCATTAAGAATGCATTAAGGTGAAAAAACTTTTACCTTTACAACCCCTTTAAGGTCAGTCCTTTTATATCACTATTTTTACGTAGTGATAAATGCCTGGGTACAGTTATCCTATCAATCAACCTTCTATGTTCATTGAACCTGATGTGCATGGCTCTGCTAAAACCCATAGACATCTCAGGCCACATATCACAAATTATTTGGAACAATTTATGAACAGCTTGATGTTAAAACTTTTACTGCCAGTGTTGAGAGGCTCTTTTGCTCATGCAAAATACATTGACAAGCTAAGCACTTGCTTTTTTTTTCCAACAGTTCATGTATATTAAAAAAGGTACAGGAGGTCCCTGAGTTACGAACCTCCGACGTGTGAACGACTCCTACTTACGAACGGGAGGCGGCGTGACGTTCTGCGCATGCGTGGCCACTTTTCGACAGTGGGCACATTGGAAAACAGCGGAAAACAACGTCTGCGCATGCGCCTCTACTTCACACGAACATCGGAAAACATCGGAAGACGACGTCTCTGCCGTTCTGCGCATGCGCTTCCAACTTACAAACGAATCTGACTTAAGAACAAACAGGCAGTCCCTAACCCGTTCGTAACTCGGGGACTGCCTGTATGTCTTTAATCGACAACCAGGACCCTTTAAATTTGCTAGGAGCAAAAAGATTCTTACCAATCCTGGCTATCCTTGCAGAAGTTGGTAGTGAGGACCCCCAACATAGAGTTCAATCCAGGCACGGGATAGAGCCACCTTTTCCATCTTGACAGCTACCTGGAAGTGCTCCAGGAGGATTTACTTGCGATCAACACCACATCAGTGTCCCCGGTTTTATTGTTCCTCTTCACAATGATGGCTGTATTCAAAGCCCTCTGCTCCTCGTGAAACGTGAGTGAAATTATATTTGTCTTTCCTTTTGATAATAAAGTGTTTTATTGTGTCAGGTCATTGCGCTTCCTGTTTTCTTATATCTTTGAAATTTCACTCGTCGACATGTGCCATTTAAGGACAGCTGCATCTGGGATCTGGAGTTTTAGGATCTTGGACAAGGACATTTAGATATACTAGATGTCCTTAGGACTACCCATAGCAGGGAAGCAATAAGTTGGTTCATGTTTTTCACATGAAATACATACTTGCATTTAGGGATGTATGCGTTCAAGGATGTATGCCAGGTGTTGGTCCAAGCTTCTTGGTGGATCCAGACCATATGGAGTGACTAAAGCCCACTGGCTGAAAACGGGTCACAGGAGTGCAGAACGAACTGCACTCCTGTGATCCCAGGAGGAGTATAGTCAAAATAGCTTTGGCTATACTTCTCTTTTAAGGGGCCTGGTTGTAAAAGAGAGCAGATACTAACACTCTTCGACAGATATTGCAGTTTACACTTCACACTGCCCTCTGCTTTTTATGCATTCATGCAGTGAAGTCGCTAAAGCGGACCTTCAGTCATTTTTTCAACTTTCCATCTATTAAATCTTCTGCCCTTATCATTTTAACTTTGGATAGTAAAACATTTTTTTCCCTCCCAGTAAATATCTTATACAGCCCACTTCCTATTTCTTGTCTGGTAAAAAGCCGAGACTTATGACATCATGCACAGCTCTCTCTCTAGGTCTGTGAGAGTTTGCCAGGAAGGGAAGAGGGATGAGCCATAAGAGGGTCAATGAGAGCTGCAGGGCTGCAGAGCTAGAGGTATGCCTCTGTGTGTCTGTGTAAATCCAGGAAGTGAACAGGCAGCAGCTTCAGCTGCCCACAGTTAAAATGGATGCAGCGAGACTTAGTGGAGGGAGAATTCTGCAGCATATTTGGCAAGTACAGAATCACAGTATATATAAGATAATATGCAAAGTGATTGGAGGGAAGCTTCAGAATGGCAAAGATGTTTTATTACAAATTATGTGAGCAGAATGCAGTTTCTCTTTAACTGGCTTTCCTCATCCCAGATTTTTTTTTCTATCATTTCTTAATTTACAGTATATGGGGATCTGCTTGCTTTGCATTGGCGAAGGAGGCAAAATGCTAAGAACATAGTGAAACCCGATCTATAGACTGATTTGGGTATAATTTGTGCCAATTTATAATGCACACTGTATCCAGACTTCTGCAAATCAATTTGTTTGTTGAGCACAACCACAAGATGGCGCTCTGTGCTCTTATAAATTTTAGTGACTAAGCATGTTTGTCACAAACCCGGAACTAGCTGTATAATGCTGTCATACTTTGAAAGTAATCTTAGCTATCTGAATGTGACATTGAAACTACGTACAAGTCCAATAAATGTGTACCTGGAATTAAACATAAAACTAAGCTTTGGTAGAAATAAAAACATTTAAGGAGTGGTTAGGTGGGCTTGTTTAGTGCTGCTCCTGGAAATGTTCAATATAATATTACAAGCAGCTTCCCTGGTGCTGTATTAAGTGGGGTGCTCACTATAACAAAATCGCACGAACGGTTGTCTGATTTTCCACGAAGGCGCGCATCATGATGTAACCGACATTTGTATGTTTGCTTCCCCCATCTTCCAGGCCATTCTTTGCTCCTGATAATGCATGTTTTTCTCTATTCGTTTATTTCCGTATGATAACTACACATTAAGCGAAAATCAGAGGTTGTGTTCACACATGATTAAAATTTTCTAGCTTGCACCTTTGTTTCCTTGCATCTGAACAGTCAGGATTCAGCTGTCGAAAGCACTATACTAACGATCACATATTGATTGTTCCTCATATGGAATTTTTCTTCCAATTTTCTTATAGTGTGCACCCAGCCTTACTGAATTCTTGTAAAGTTTTCACACTCCAATTTTTTATAGCAAAGGAAATTCATGTTACACCCTCGCATGTCTTAAAAGCGGGGAGATTTATCAATATGTTCCTCTGACAGCTTCCATGTATTGGTATGCCATGTACCTGACATAAAGCGATTAGGTAGATAATAATCATAGTTAAGACTATTGGACTTGCATTTGTTTCATAATTTATAGAGAATGAAATTTTTCCACTTAATCCATCCAACCATCCCAATAAAAATGTAAAAATGATCTCACCACACCCTGTGTTCAAAAGAAAAAGATCTAGAACAGTGTAGAAAACTCACAAAATTAAATCAACTTACAAAAAAGCTGCTACAGCTGATAACCCCCAATAAAACGCAAAAAGAGACTCTTGACAAAGTCTTTCATGACGTAAATGCATTGAGATGGAGTCTGGCAACATATTCAGGATCCGGTGTGCCTACAAACACGGAGAAATAAACTGACCCACAGTGAGAAATAAAAGTTTAAATATGGATAGCAGCAAACTGCAGGAAAATGAAAGAGTGGATTCCTGCTTATTATATACTGCTTGTGTGCACTAGCTTTATGTGAGTGTATTTTTATTTTTTATTTATAAGCTTTATTACACTACTGTATGTGTGATTTTGTTTTATTTTTGGTGTGGCATGTGAGTCATATAGTAATGGAGGTGTTGTCACGAGGAGGATTTTATGCTGCCAGGATTGAAATCTACTTGATTAAGAGAGTTCTAACAAAAAAAGGGTTAAAAACTCCCGTGATGCGGCGCTTCCATTGCAATGGGCAGGAGCATTTTGGGAGCACTGTATACATTGCAGCGGACATCCAGTTCTTGGTATTGTCACTGTTGTGCCACTGTATACAGTGCTCCCAAACCACCCCAAAGATGCTTCTTGCAGGATAAGAAAGCACCCATTGCAGAGAATGGGAGGCAGTTTTCAGGTGCTTTACAGGTACTATTTCTAGGCTAGCTCTAAAACGCCTGAAAACTAGGCCCGTTTCAGATGGGGCATACTCCGCTCACGGATCCGCTTCTGAGCAGAGCGGGTGGATAACACATATGTGTCCACTCAGTTTCTGCAGAGCGGACAGGGACAGAGTCTGCTCTGCTCTATGGGCGGCCAGGAGTAAACGGACTCTGCTGCCTGTTTACACCTGACTACGCCCTGATCAACAGAAGAGGATGGATCCCTTACCTTTTTAGTGGATTGGATCAGGCCAGGAGAAAGGCGGATGTAACCTGGACACAAGTCAGTTTACACCCACCTGTCCATAGATGTGCAGGGACCTTCCGATCAAATCTGCTTGAAAAACTGACAGGCAGACCCGATCAGACCCTTTGTGTGAAAGGGACCTAATAAAGATGTTTCATTAAACTTAAAGTGTTTGTAAACTGTGGTGTTATTTATAAAAAACAACTGTAAGGCAATGGTATAATGTGCTAGTATGCATTGCATACTAGCACATTATGACATACTCACCTTGGAACAAAGCCCTCCAGCTTTGTACTGTCACCGCTGAGAAGGCTAACATGTTCTCCCGGTCTATCTTCCAGGTTTGCGCACTCCGGCTATGTGATTGACCGGAGAAGCAATGACGTCACTCCTGCAGTGCGTCCAGGAGCCCTCGGTTCCGGCACAAAGGTATGCCAGGCCTTCAGAGCGCATGCACCAGTGATGTCACTGGCTGCATGCAGGGCAAATATCTCCTATATGGTGCATGTTTAGGAGATATTCATTTTACCTACAGGTAAGCCTTATTATAGGCTTACCTGTAGGTAAAAATGACCAAGCAAGGGTTTACTACCTTGTTAAGGAGATTGATGTTTATGTTAAAATGTTTGTTGCAATTCTGGGACTTTGACACGTTTTTACTACACTGTATTGATGTTTATTCTGAGTTCACATTTAATTCGCTACAGACACTGGCTAAGCTCTGCATCAGTAGTATATTTATATACCGTATATACTCGAGTATAGGCCGACCCGAATATAAGCCGAGGCACCTAATTTCACCACAAAAACTGGGATAACGTATTGACTCGAGTATAAGCCTAGGGTGGGAAAATGCAGCAGCTACTAGGTAAACAATGCCCATCTGCAGCCTCACTGTGCCCATTTGCAGCCTCGGTGTGCCCATTTGCAGCCTCACTGTGCCCATTTGCAGCCTCACTGTGTCTGTGATAGGTGGAACACTGATACAATGCTGGGAAACTGCATCAGTGTTCCGTCTATCACAGACGAGGAGGAGGCAGGGCTTTGTTTCAATGGATGGCCGAACAAACTGCATAACACAGCGGAAGACACCCGCTGTTTTAGTAATCAAAGGTACAGCTGCAGATGGGCATGACACAGCGGGAGACACCTGCTGTTTTAGTTATCAAAGGTACAGCTGCAGATGGGCACCCTCACTCGAGACCCTCACTCGAGTATAAGCCGATGGGGGGTTTTTCAGCCTAAAAAATGTGCTGAAAAACTCGGCATATACTCGTGTATATACGGTAATCAAAATTTTGTATTATAAATGTGAATTTATCAATGAAAAATACATGTGATATGCAGCCTCACTAACCTATAGTAAGGCCCAAAGGGTGTCAGAGAACAGTCCACAGAGGAACTGGCATATCTGCTAATGCCCAGCGGAATCGCAGCTTGACACTAATTTACTAATGCGCACATGGGCACGAACGGCTGCGCAGATTCATGTGCCAGTGCACATTGCGCATGTGCCAAGGCAGATGACAGATCCTGGCGCCCTATTTAAAGCCAGCAGCATCAGCCACTAGTTGCTGGATGATCTTCAGCTCCCCCGAGTGTTCCTGACCTGAGTTCCTGTTCCTGCTATTATTGGATTTCCTGTTACCGACCCGGCTTGCCTTTGACCCGTCTTGTCTGCATTCCTGGCTTTGACCCTTAGCTTGTTCCAGTGACTCCCCTTCTGCCTGCTGGTCTGTGTATGACCTCTGGCTTGCTCTTCTGACTCCGCTGCTGCCTGATTACCAGTGTATGACCCCGGCTGACTACTGACTCTGCTTGCTGCCTTACTACTGGCTATTTCTTGCATGACTTCTGGCACGGCCCCTGACTCTGCTCTTGACTCTCCCTTCTGCCAAGTCTCACCTGGTGCTCCTAAGGGACTCCTGCCCAGAAGTGCATCCTGCTCCTCAGCCACCACCCAGCGGACATCTCCTCATCACCTCAGCCTGTCGTAGCTGGCAACCCCTGCTTCTCTGAGCATAGCACTTCCTGTTACCACCTTCAGGGGTGCTCTGCACTTAGTCACAAGGGAAGCCCTTTCAACAGTTTGGCCTCCGACCAGGTACGTGTCAGAGGGTGGGCTAGGGCATAACCATCAGAACTCTGGATATCAGTTTCATAACAAAGCACTTAGGATTTTGTTGCTTCTGATTGCTCTGTGAATCAGTATGTGCCTGAAGACTCGAGAATGATGGTTCTAGAGCTAGTTTATATTAGTGTAAGAAGCCATAGACCCCTGAAAATGCCCCTGAAGATGTCCCATTGGATGAAACACGTGTAGGGCGGAGTAGGTGCCTGTTGACATCACATGCTGCTGCCGAGATAGGCAGCAGCATTTCTGTAAGTATATTGTATGTTTTTATTGATGCGGTTTTAATGTAAAGCTTTTTACCTACTACACTATAGGAGCTTCTTTCCTGTCATATCTGTTGTGGCACGGCACTGCTTTATATTGGTGATATTGGGTCTTCTTTGGAAGCAGACTGGTGGAGAATGAGCTGTGCACAGAGTGAGAGACTCATCCAGACAAGGACTGTGTACACATTCTGTTTACCTCTCAGCGTTGCCTTGGCAAAATGCCTACAATTTCCCAATTCCCCAAATTGCCTAAAATTTAAAAAAAAATGTGAACAAGTCAAGTGGGTCAACTATACAAAAAGATGGCAACCACCCCAACCTATAACTAGCCTTTGCAGCTAGGAGCACATGGAAAGGCAACATGCATCAAAAACAAACAAAAATTTTCAGCTCACTTACTGGCCAGCCTGCAACAAAACCAAATTGACCATGGCCAACAGTTCACGTTAAAAACAAGGGGTTTAGTTGTACACATTTGCAAATATATTTGTAAGCTGCAGTGCCACTGGACAGTGTAAATTCCGTTTTGTTGAAGGCTGGCAAGTGAGCTGCAAATTTTTGTTTGTTTTTTACAAGTGGATCAAGCATGCCAGTTTGTTATACAAAGCCACTGGTTTTCATTGTGCAACATTACAACCTTGAGGACTGTGCTGGCCAGCTGCCAGCATCCTAACCACCACTGACATCATCGGTAGATAAGGAGGACACCAGGCACCTGCACAGGATCCTTGTTTGACCCTCACTGGAGCCACGTTAGCTGCATGGGGGAAAGAATATGGGGGAGAACAAATGCTGGAATATTAGTCAGGTACCAGTGTGCAAAAGTGTATTTTCTTTGTAAGTATAAATCGCCCCTAATGTTAGGTGTCCTATATGTGTAGATGCTGATGCAGTATGAAAAATTATTAGTTTCATTTTTTTATATCTTATAATGGGGTGCTTTGGGATTGTGCTTAATTTTTAAGGGTGCCTTGACTGGAAACAGGTTGAGAATCATTGATCTAGGTAATCTGGGAGTACATCCATGCCTTCAATTGCTCTAGCAAAGGTGCTCATGGTCCTGCATTCTGATGATAGCCATTTACCATCAGCCATTAAACATGTTTTGCTATTTTAAATTTCTGCACTACTGTGTTCCTGTCATGAAATGTCTTTACTCCAAAAAACCCTAGAAATAGCCAACATCACCCTGCTACATGTCACAGTGGGTACACTTCCAGGAGTCCGCGCCGCGGCCCATGACGTCACAGTGGGGCTCCCTCCTCACCCCTCCCCCTCAACCTGTCGCTGGGCCAGGACAGAGGAGCAGGGCCTCGTGCATGCGCAGTAGGGTTCCCAGCGTGAAGCCGTAAGGCTACATTGCTGGGTTCCCTTACCCGCAATAGCTGCGGCAGCACCCGACAGCTGATGGAAACATCAGCTGCGGTGCCGACATCACTCGACTATAGGACAGGTAAGTGTGCTATTATTAAAAGCCAGCAGCTGCAGTATGTGTAGCTCCTAGCTTTTAATTTTTTTCTTTTGGGCGGACCTCCTCTTTAAGCTGCTATCAAACTGGAACTTAGCTCTGTGTTCGATTTTATTAGAAGTCAAGTGTCAAGTTATAAATTACATGCAATGTGAACTGCAATGTGACCTTTTGTCAGAATATTTTCTAAAGCTGCTTTCCTTTTCAGATATATTCCTTTAAGGTCACATCCCTTGGGATCTTTCTCTCAGAGTGTCAAATTTACTTTAAGTTAGGCCTCCTTAGCATCATATATTTATATTTTTGCTCCCCTGCCACTTTGTTCACTTGCCAGGAGCGATGGAGTGTCCTGTGTATGCTACAAGTTTCAGCTCACATAGGGCCATCCACTCCATATGTGACAGTGCATTTTGGCCCAGTGGTGTCACAAGGATTAAATGCCATGCTCCTCCATACCCATATCCTCCATACCTTTGGATCCGCGCTCTTATCGGTGCTATGGGAGAGCAGAGTGAGGCCTCATGCACACTGGGCAATTGCCCAACTCTTCTGAATGCCTTTTATCCTTGCAGATAAAAAAAACGCTTAAAAAACTCACTCAAAGTAGTCCACCCTAACACTAAAACCTCTAAATCTACAGGCATCTACGATCTAAGACTAACCTATCTAGCCCTGTATAAAGGAAATCACTATGCGTACCTTTTTTGAAGCTGCTCCGGTCCGGTCCCATGCTGAGCTGTTAGCTGCGGCTTTGCTGCCCCCTAGCTCCTTGGTGAGTACCTGGCTGGGAACCAGGCTCCCAACCCTTATATTTCAAAATAATTTTTGGATGATGGTACATTTTTTACTCGACCTTACCTTGTTATCACCATTGTTCTTTGAGGCCATTCACAATTTCTGGCTTTGCTGTTGAGGTGGGTGCAAAAGAGCTGATAACGAAAGCCCCATTTAGTGTTAGGGTGGACTTCTATTTTAAAGCTACCTTTTGCAGGTGCATTCATTCATTCCACTGGCCAGAATATTAATTTATTCTGGACATTGAAATGGACACTCAAGGGCTAAACGTGGCTAAATGCTCCTCTCCTGAATGGGGAGGGGGGGATTTATTAAAACAGGTGTACACAGAACCTGACACAGCTGTACATAGTAACCAATCAGCTTCTAACTTCAGCTTGTTCAAGCTTTGACAATAAGGCCCCTTTCACACGAGGCGGGCTCCGTTTCTACGGAGCCCGCCTCGGTCCGCCGGCTCAGCGGGAGATCTGTCCGTTGATCTCCGCTGAGCCGGCGGATGACAGGTCCCTCTCTGCTCACTGAGCGGGGAGGGGCTTGTCAGGCGCCGCTGCCGCCTATGGAGGGATCGGACGAAAACGGACAGCGTGTCTGTTTTCGTCAGATCTCACCCGATCCGATCCGCCAGCAACGGATCTGGACGTAGAGCCATACGTCTGCTTTTAGCGGATCGGACGGGGTCGGATGTCAGCGGACATGTCTCCGCTGACATCCGACGGTCCATAGGCTAACATGGATCGCCCGTTCAGGTCCGCCGTCAAAACTGACAGGCGGATCTGAACGGTCCGATCGTGTGAAAGGGGCCTAAAACCCGGAAGCTAATTGGTTTCTTTGCACATCTGCACTTAAAAGAAGTGTTTTTGATGCCCAGTGTGCCTGGGGCCTATAGGTAAGATTATGCTGGGTAGGGAGGGGTGGTGGTTAAAGGTAACCTGTTGTTTTGCACTGTATAGGGCAGTGAATCTCCAAATGGATAGTTGTCTTCCTAAATAGCCTTAGCTTCATTTTGACCAAAAATAACAAATAATTTACTTTTTATTACTTTGTGTTTCTGCCTTGTCTCTCATTGGGACATCTTAGAGCATGACCTAAGGAAAGTTAGAAGGTTCCCTAAAGTGTAAATTCAGGATTGCATATTTTCCAACCCATTCATGTTTCAGGTGTTTTTTTTTTTTCCAGTACTGGCTAGTAACAGAGCAAGCAGGAGAATTCATAGGAAGTTTGGTCTTTTGTTTCCTTTTCAGACTGGGAGGAACCATATCTTATTGGGTTGATGAGGGAGAGTCTTGGAAACAGATCTATGGATAGAGCTAGAACCTAAATTTTCATTGATACTTAAATGCACTATACATGACTCAAAGTTCACGATTTGCAGATTTAGCAATTTCCCCCCCTATATATCCTGGGTATGTATGTGTACACAAGCCCTTCTACAACACTGCAGATCTATACAGAATGAATTTTCAAAGATAACTTTACTTTTAGTACAGACATCATTTAACCACTTTTTTCCCACAATGAACTGCGGAGGGGCGGTTGTTGTAGGCAAAGTGAAGTACCTGTATGTTGCTGCCTACTTCCGGGTTTTGGACCGCCCGGTACCTGCTGTGATTGCACACAGCGGGAGCCTGTAAGCAAACCCCAGCCAATGATTCAGGGCCAGGACCTGCTGATTGGCTGTGTACAATCACAGCCCAGAGCTCTTGTGTTGGTAAACAACACAGAGCTCTGTACAAAGAGAGCTGAGAACTGAGAGATCTTTAGTAAAAAGAAGCACACTGTACACACATTACACATAGTTAGGCACATATTTAACCCCTTGATTGCCCTAGATATTAACCCCTTCCCAGACAGTGTCATTGGTACAGTGACAGTGTATAGTTAGTCAGGTCTCCCCCCAGCGTCAGTTAGTGTCAGATTGCTCTCCGCACTATTGCAGTCCTGTTGTAAGTCATCGATCGGCACCAATAGTAGCATAAAAAAAATCTAAATTCCAGTATATACGGTGAGTATAGAAAACAATCACCCCCTTTAAAATAATCACATTTTGTTGCCTGAAATTAAGACAGACACAGTTTTTGTTTTATCCAGCTGTATTTATAAGTGCAACTTATAACATCCAAGTGAAAGATATAACACCAACGTGTCAGAAAAAAATTAAAAAACAGAATCATTGAGTTGGAAAAAGGATCACCCCCTCCTAGAAATAGCTTGTAAACTCAATCAGGTGTAGCTAATTACCTTCTCAATGGCACACAAAGCCATTTGACTTTCAGCTGCGATCAGCTGTGGTCATTTTGATTAGCGCAGCATGAAACAAGCATTCCTGGAGCATTTCAGTCCCTGATAGTGAAACTGAAGCAATCAATAAACCCTGGGTGGCGAGGCACTGTCACCAGGCTCTTCGGGATAAAGTTGTGGACAGGCACAAGTCAGGAGATAGATGCAAAAAAAAATCAAAGGCTTTATCAATGCCTAGAAGCAAAGAAATGACGTCTATTATTAAGAAGTGGAAGGTATTTGGTACAACACAGATCAAAATTAACACTGGTCTGTAGTGCATGTTCATAACTCAATACCATAAATACTAACATATTCGATTTTGCACTCCAGCAGTATATGAGTTTGGAAATTGTAGAGAAATGTTAACTAATGCATTACAATTTACTTACACCCATTAGATTTTAGAAGACTAAAATGAGTTTGTCGACTAAAATGTACTGGAGATTTTAGTTGACTAAAATCTATTGGAGATTTAGCCGACTAAATACGACTAAAACTAAAACAATTGCAGAAGACTAAAATGGAACTAAATCTAAAATGCCATTTTAGTCCTTAAACTAAAACTATATCGAAAATTTGCTGCCAAAATTAACACTGGATGGGGCAAAATACCATCAAATTCTTGAGGAACATCTGCTGCCCTCTGCCAGAAAGTTGTCGAAGGGAAGAAGGTTTACCTTCCAACATGACACAGCAAAAATGACCACACAGTTGTTGAAAGAAAAAAAGGTGAACGTCCTTACATGGCCTAGTCAGAGCCCAGACTTAAACCTCATTGAAAATCTGTGGAATGACATGAAGATTGCAGTCCACAAATGGTCACCATCAAATTTAACTGAACTTGAGCAGTTCTGCAAAGAAGAGTGGCAAAATATTGCAGTCTAGATGTGCAAAGTTAGTAGAGACATATCCCAACAGACTACAGGCTGTAATTAAAGCAAAAGGTTGTTCAGCAAAATACTGACACAAAGAGGTGATCCTTTTTCCAGATCAGTGATTGTTTTTAATTTTTTTCTGACATGTTGGTGCTAAACCTTTCACTTGGATGTTAGAAGGTGCAATGAGTAAATACAGCTAGATAAAACAAAAATTGCGTCTGTCATCATTTCAGGCTGCAAAGCAACAAAATGTGATTATTTTAAAGGGGGGTGATTCCTTTCTATACTCACTGTATACGGATGTCTAGCAAAAGACATTTTGGCCAAAATTATTGAAGAAATTAGATTTTTTAAAATTATTTTATTGGATATGTTTTATAGCAGAAAGTAAAAAATAATGGATATCTTTTTATAAATTTTTGGACTTTTCTGTCCAAAAACATAAAAAACACATTGGTGATCAAATACCACCAAAAAGCTCTATTTGTGTAAAAAAAAATAAATCATCTAAAATTAGTTTGGGTACAGCGTTACATGATCGCGCAATCGCCAATTAAAATAGCGCAGTGCTGAATAGCAAAAAATGGCCTGGTCATGAAGGGGTAAAATCTTCCGCAGCTGAAGTGGTTAAAGCAGTTGTAAACCCTGATAATACTCCCATGTCTAATTGACAGCACACATGTCGTGGATACCATAACGGTCTGCAGTATCAGTCTCCTGGCTTTACACTCTGTAGTCAGGTGTTGGCAGAGACAGAGCGCATTTGGCTCCAAAATACATAGTAGCATACAAGTGCCACCAAACACTATATTCAACTTTGGTGTGAAGTGAATGAACGACGGGCTTCAGCTCAAATCCCCACCCATTGGTTGTGCCCCTCTGACATGTTTCTCCCACATTGGCCTTAGCCTCTAAACTTATGCCCCGTACACATGGTCGGATTTTCCAACGGAAAATGTGTGATAGGACCTTGTTGTCGGAAATTCTGACCGTGTGTAGGCTCCATCACACATTTTCCATCGGATTTTCCGACACACAAAGTTTGAGAGCTTACTATAAAATTTTCCGACAACAAAATCTGTTGTCGGAATTTCCGATCGTGTGTACACAAATCCAATGCACAAAGTGCCACGTATGCTCAGAATAAATAAAGAGATGAAAGCTATTGGCCACTGCCCCGTTTATAGTCCCGACGTACGTGTTTTACGTCACCGCATTCAGAACCATCAGATTTTCCAACAACTTTGTGTGACCGTGTGTATGCAAGACAAGTTTGAGCCAACATCCGTCGGAAAAAATCCTAGGATTTTGTTGTCGGAATGTCCGATCAATGTCCGACCGTGTGTACGGAGCATAAGTGTGCAGTGGAACTTGTATGCTACAAGTGACATTCCCCACCATCCATTTATGTGGGAAAAGCATAGCTCCCAACTGTCCCTGATTTTGAGGGACTGTCCCTGATTTGGAGCCATGTCCCTCTCCCCCCCCCCTCATATGTCCCTCATTTTGGTCTGATTCATATAATTGTATATAAAATGCACTTATTATCTTTCAAAAAGTGTTTCCCAGTGCTAAACCTTTCATCCAAATTCTAAATTGCTGCATTTGTAAATTTTTAAAGCCAATATAAAGAAAAAAAAAGCTCTTGTGGATTTAATTAACTTTTTTTTGGTTAATTCTCCTTTAAAGGGGTGTGGCAGGGGGGCGTGTTCTATGCCTACATACGTTTGCTAGTAGGTGTCCCTCATTCCCATCTCAAAATGTTGGGAGGTATGGGAAAAGCTTTAGAAAAAAAGTAATCAATACCTTTTTTAGTTTATGTTTGGGTCACATGACTTTTTTTTTCCCTTTTCATGGCAGCATGGCTTGATTTAAGGTTAAGCCTAAGTCAGGTTCAAAGTAGACACAAGTCCATCTAGTTCAACCAACAAACCTCAGCTTTTTAATCCCTTCCCCAGGCCATGCAAAGTGCAGTGGAGCTATTAGTCAAGGATTTGATGCACCCTGCAGGCAGCAACAACTACAGACTGATAAGATCCTTGAGTGATAGCTCCACTGTGATTTGCATGGCTGGAGGGAGGGCTTCTTTGCTGAAGTGTGACCTGGAGAGCCAAGTAGAAGCTGCTGTTGCAAGTGGAAATTGCAAGAAGTTCTCACTGTTCATCCACCAATGTACCTTTGATTGCTTGTATACAATCTGGGTTCTATTTAGCTGCTCTTAAAGAGCCTACTACCATTTTACTAGAAGATAAGTCCAGAGCTTTTTTGGGGTATCCTGTATCCTCTCTCCTGGAGTTCACTGTGGTGCTAAATAAACCATTTGGTCTTTCTTAAGTGACTGCCACCCATCTTGCTTTTACTTCACAACATACCAAAGAGTTCACCCTGTGAGATGAAATACTAGTCCACCAAGCCTGGAGGTCCTCCTCTTCTGTCCAGGAGTAAGGGGGTGTTACACCAGCAACTAGTATTTCTATTCAAGTCAGCCAAAAGCCAAGGATCTTTTATCAAATCATTTAAAATAAACCTATACACAGGGGCAGACTGATAACTCATGGGGCCCCCGGGCAATAGGAGATTATGGGGCCCCCAGGCAATCAGAGATTATGGGGCCACACAGTATACACACACACAGCATACACATACATGTACACACAGTATACACAGACAGATGTAAAAAAAAACACAGATTTATACATACTGTCCCTGGTTTTACTGAGGCTGGCAACCCTGATGGGGCCCCCCTAGTGGCCCAGGGCCCTCGGGCAGTGCTCAATGGTCAGTCCGCCCCTGCCTATACATTTTTTTGTTAAAACTTTTCCAGCAAAAAAAAAAAAAAAATTGTTAAAGCTGAAGGTTAGCTAAAATAAAGGAAATGAAATTCTACACAGCTTTAGTCACATCACTTACTTGTAGTGAAGTACAGTGCCTTGAAAAAGTATTCATATACCCTTGAAATTTTCCACATTTTGTCATGTTACAACCAAAAATGTAAATGTATTTTATTGGGATTTTAGGTGATAGACCAACACAAAGTGGTACATAATTGTGAAGAAGAAGGAAATTTATAAATGCTTTTCAATTTTTTTTTTTTAACAAATAAATATCTGAAAAGTGTGGCGTGCATTTGTATTCAGCCCCCTTTATGCTGATACCGCTAACTAAAATCTAGTGGAACCAATTGCCTTCAGAAGTCACCTAATTAGTAAATAGAGTCCACCAGTGTGTAATTTAATCTCAGTATAAATACAGCTGTTCTATGAAGCCCTCAGAGGTTTGTTAGAGAACCTTAGTGAACAAACAGCATCATGAAGGCCAAGGAACACACCAGACCGGACAGAGATAAAGTTGTGGAGAAGTTTAAAGCAGGGTTAGGTTATACAAAAATATCCCAAGCTTTGAACATCTCACGGAGCATTGTTTAATTCATCATCCGAAAATGGAAAGAGTATGACACAACTGCAAACCTACCAAGACATGGCCGTCCACCTAAACTGACAGGCCGGGCAAGGAGAGCATTAATCAGAGAAGCAGCCAAGAGGCCCATGATAACTCCGGAGAAGTGTAAGGCAGGGTTAGGTTATAAAAAAATATCCCAAGCTTTGAACATCTCACAGAGCACTGTTCAATCCACCATCTGAACCTATTACACCTTGTAATGTGACCTATTACACCTTGGTGTGCCGCTCAGACTCTATTGCTGCGGAGTGGGTGTGGATCCTTTGCATCATCTGCTAGGAGGTCCAGCATTAAGAGCCCTTTCACACCGAGCCACCCATAGTGTCGGCGGTAAAACGCCGCTATTTTTAGCAGCGTTTTGCCGTCGGATTAGCGGCGCATTTTGGCCGCTAGCGGGGTGCTTTTACCCCCGCTAGCAGCCAAGAAAGGGTTAAAACCGCCCGCAATAGCGGCGTTTTGCCGGCGGTATCCCATCGCTGCCCCATTGATTTCAATGGGGAGCAGCGGTGGAGGAGCGGCAAACATACCGCTCCTTCACCGCTCCAAAGAAGCTGGTGACAGGACTTTTCCTGACGTCCTGCCAGCGCAGCGCTCCGGTGTAAAAGCCCTCAGGCTTTCACACTGGAGACAATGCTGCAGCTGTTTGAGGGCGGATTGCAGGCGCTATTTTTAACGCTATAGCACCTGCAAAACGCCCTCGGTGTGAAAGGGGTCTGAGTGACTGCCACCCATCTTGATTTTACTTCACAACATGCCAAAGAGTTCACTCTGAGGTTGCCTCTCTCATACTGACCATAGGACCACACAGATGTGTGGTTACAGGGATCACCCCCTTTTACTTCTATGTGCCACTTTGTGTTGGTCTATCACATAAAATCCCAATTAAAATACATTTTTGGTTGTAACATGACAAAATGTGGAAAATTTCAAGGGGTATAAATACTTTTTGAAGGCACTGTATGTTCCATGTTCTGCAGGCAGATGGATCCTGTAGAATCTCCTGTGTAGGGATGCCTGTCTTCTTCCTGTCCCTGAACTGCAAGCGCTGCAATCAGGACCATTTTTAAGGCAGGGCAAAAGGGGCAGCTGCCCTGGGCCCCATCATTGTTGTGGGGCCCAAAGCAGCTGCCTCATACTTGCCAACTATCCCAGTTTAAATTCCCCTATCCCTTGAAGTTTTAGTCCCGTGCTGTATCCCGATATTTCAGTGTAAAGTTCTGTTGCTACTGCCCAGCTCTGCCCTATTGCCTTGTACAGATGACTCACCTTCAGACCCTGTGTTTACAATGTATATCATGTTCCCCTGAGGTCATATCTACCATCACTTCTGTTAAATGATGATAAAGGAGCATGCTTGAAAGTCCTGCCTACAACTATAGGCATTAAGCCTAACACCAGTCTGTTCTGCAAAGGTAAGCAAATTGGAGGTGGAACCCTTCTTCAAAAGAACATGGTGCCACAGTACCCTGAATTGTGGTGCATGTGAATATGCACATCTCAGCAGATACATGAGGGTGTCATTAACAATTAATGGCACTTCTTTGTATCTGCTAAAGGGCAGCATGTGTCTGTGGTGTCAGGAAAGTGATTTTGCATCTATTCCCAACCTGCACAAATGTGAACGCAGGCTAAATATCTAAATTGGTGGTCAGTATAAATCCCTCTTTAAATCGGTGGCCACTGTGAATGCTCCTATTACATTAGTGGTCAGTGTAAATCCCCATTGCATTGGTGGCCAGTGTAGAAACTTCTCTTTATATTGGTAATTGTTAAAAAAAAACAAATTTGCATTTGTGGTCAGTTTCGAATCCTCCCTTACATTGGTGGTCCATGTAGAAGCCCCCTTTAAATTGGCGGTGAGTGTAAATCCCCTTTATATTGGTGGCCAGTGTAGAAATCCCCCTTTTTTGGCTGTTGATGTAAAATCCCCCATTACATTGGTTGTCAGTGTAAATTCGTCATAACATTGGTGATCGGTGTACATTTCCATTGGTGGTAAGTGCAGAATTGCCCTTACACTGGTGGTCAGTGTAAATCCCCCTTTACATTGTTGGTCAGTGTATATCCCCCCTAACATTGATGGTCGGTGTAGAAGTGTCACCTTACATTGGTGGTCAGTACAAATCTCCTCGACAAGGACTGGTTGTCAGTGTAAATTCCCCCTTACATGGAGGTCATTGTATATTTCCCCTTACACTGGTAATTGGTGTAAATACTCTTATTACATTGGTGTCAGTGTAGAAATCACATTGGTGTCAGTGTAGAAATCCTTCTTTTCTATTGGTGGGTGGTGTAAAATCCCCTGTTACATGGTGGTCAGTGCAAATTCCTCCTCACATTGATGGTCAGTCTAAATCCCCCCTCACATTGGTGGTCATTGTAAATTCCCCATTACATTTGTAGAATCCGCCACTATATACTTGCCAAAGATTTCCAGCTTTGCTCTACATGATTTAGAATTTTTCACAGTATAGTGCCTCCTAACTTATCCCACCCCCCCACCACTACCACTGATCCCATCAAACCCCCAGCATTGCCACTGATCCCCCCCCCCCCTCCCCAGCATTGCCACTGATCCCAGGAGTCCTAGGAGTTTTCTGTCTATGATGGGTCCCCTCACCTTCCCAGTCCATGGTGTGCAGGCAGTGAGGAGATGATGTGCTGTAACCTTTAGCAACCAATCAGTGAGCAGTAATGCTGTGCACTGATTTCTTGCAACCAACTATTGAGCGGTAAGAATACGCAGTAACCTCTAGGAACCAAAAGTGAGCAGTATTGATGTAAAGTAATCTCTAAATAACCAATCAATAAGCATAAGTCATGTGCTGTAACCTCTAGAAAATAAACAGTGAGCCATAATGTGTGCTGTAACCTCTAGCAGCCAGTCAGTGAGCGGTAATGATACACTGTAACCTCTGGAAACCAATCAATCGCTATTGCTGGCCGATTCGGTAAACTGATTTTGAGTCTAGCTGCTATTTATTGTATGTCTCAAAGCATATGGAGAGCAAACATTGCATGGAAGAGGGGGCCCAAGAAAATGTTTGCCCAGTAAATATTAAAGACAGCCCTGACTGCAATGGCTAACAGCTTTGGGTTTTCAGACAGAACATAATCAATGAAGGAACTCTTCTTTGCAAAGGAGGAGGTGCATCCCCATCGAATGATCTGTACTACTGTGCTATTATTCATTGCAGCACTTTAAGCTCAAAGACAGGAAGAGGACCGGACAGTAACAATTTCTTCAGAATCCAACCTGCACAACACGGGGTATACTTCATTACAAATAAGGGATGTGACCAAAGCTGGAGAGATTTTTTATTTTTTAAGCTAAACTTCAGATTTAAACTCTGGAGATCCATGCTATAAAAAAATAAATAAATACCTTGACTGAAACAAAAAAATTGAGTAATAAATTAGAAACATATGGGACTTATGACACTACATGAATTAGGCTTTAAGACTCTGATCAAACCTGAGCGCTTTGAGATTCTACCTGTGATGTCAAAACGCGGGTTCAAGTGCCATTGAAAACAATGGCACTCTTTGAACACCCATATATAAAAAAAAAAAAAAAAAATCCAACTTTACCATATTTTATTTCTGAGAAAGGGGCCAGAAAACATTCCCTTAAAGTTTACTAAACCCACAACAGTAAAATCAGTCTGTAAATGCAGTAAAACATGCTCATTATACTCACTTTGGGACCTAAGGGGTTAATCCTGCGCATTGTGTCAAAAAGGCTGTTTGATCCTCCCCTTCTTCAACTGTCTTCCACTGTCCCCAATCCATCTCCTGATAGTAGGGATCTTCAAACTACGGCCCTCCAGCTGTTGGGGAACTACACATCCCATGAGGCATTGTAAAACTCTGACATTCACAGACATGACTAGGCATGATGGGAATAGTAATTCCTGAACAACTAGAGGGCCATAGTTGGAAGACCCCTGGTATAGAGCCTTGGGGGCACTCGGCACATGCTCGGTTTGGTGTGTATTGCTCTAGAGTTATTTTATTTTTTTGGGAGGGTGCATGTGATCAGCACAGGGCTGATCAGCACTGTCCAGGCAGGGTCAGACAGAGGAGAATGAAAACTCGTCCAACAAGCTTTAACCAGACTCTGATAGAAGTCACAAGACTGTTATATACTGCTGATGAGAAAAGGTACAGTATCTCACAAAAGTGAGTACACCCCTCACATTTTTGTAAATATTTTATTATATCTTTTCACGTGACAACACTGAAGAAATGACACTTTCCTACAAAGTAGTGAGTGTACAGCTTGTATAACAAACGTGAGTACACCCCAAGTGAGAATGTCCAAATTGAGCCCAATGTGTCAATATTTTGTGTGGCCACCATTTTTTTCCAGCACTGCCTTAACCCTCTTAGGCATGGAGTTCACCAGAGCTTCACAGGTTGCCACTTGAGTCCTCTTCCACTCCTCCATTAAGACATCACAGGGCTGGTGGATGTTAGAGACCTTGCGCTCCTCCACCTTCCGTTATAGGATGCCCCACAGATGCTCATTAGGGTTTAGGTCTGGAGACATGCTTGGCCAGTGAGTCCATCACCTTTACCCTCAGCTTCTGTAGCAAGGCAGTGGTATTCTTGGAGGTGTGTTTGGGGTCATTTTCATGTTGGAATACTGCCCTGCGTCCAAGTCTCCGAAGGGAGGGGATCATGCTCTGCTTCAGTATGTCACAGTATGTTGGCATTCATGGTTTCCTCAATGAACTGTAGCTCCCCAGTGCCGGCAGCACTCATGCAGCCCAAGACCATGATACTCTCACCACCATGCTTGACTGTAGGCAAAACACACTTGTCTTTGTACTCCTCACCTGATTGCCACCACACACGCTTGACACCATCTGAACCAAATACATTTATCTTGGTCTCATCAGACCACAGGACATGGTTCCAGTAATCCATGTCCTTAGTCTGCTTGTCTTCAGCAAACTGTTTGCGGACCTTCATGTGCATCATCTTTAGAAGAAGGTTCCTTCTGGCACAACAGCCGTGCAGACTAATTTGATGCAGTGTGCGGAGTATGGTCTGAGCACTGACAGGCTGACCCCCCACTCCTTCAACCTCTGCAGCAATGCTGGCAGCACTCATATGTCTATTTCCCAAAGAGCCCTTTCACACTGAGGCACTTTACAGGCGCTACAGCGCTAAAAATAGCGCCTCCATAGTGCCTCTCCAGTGTGAAAGCTTTCACACTGGAGCGGTACGCTTGCAGGACGTTAAAGAAAAACTCCTGCAAGCAGCATCTTTGGAGCGATGTATACACCGATCCTGCCCATTGAACTGAATGAGCACCGCTGCCGAACTGCCGGCCTTTGCGGGTCGTTTTAACCCTTTTAACCCCCACTAGCGGCCAAAACCCCCCGCAAAAACGACGGTAAAGCGTCGCTAAAAATAGCGGTGCTTTACCGCCGACACCCCAGCGTGAAAGGGGCCAAAGACAACCTCTGGATATGACGCTGAGCATGTGCACTCAACTTCTTTGGTCAACCATGGCGAGGCCTGTTCTGAGTGGAATCTGTCCTGTTAAACCGCTGTATGGTCTTGGCCACCGTGCTGCAGGCCAATTTCAGGGTCTTGGCAATCTTCTTATAGCCTAGGCCATCTTTATGTAGAGCAACAATTCTTTTTTTCAGATCCTCAGAGAGTTCTTTGCCATGAAGTGCCATGTTGAACTTCCAGTGACCAGTATGAGAGAGTGAGAGCGATAACACCAAACTTAACACACCTGCGACCTTGTAACACTAACGAGTCACATGACACCAGGGAGGGAAAATATCTAATTGGGCCCAATTTGGACATTTTCACTTAGGGGTGTACTCACGTTTGTTGCCAGCGGTTTAGACATTAATGGCTGTGTGTTGCGTTATTTTGAGGGGACAGCAAATTTACACGGTTATACAAGCTGTACACTCACTACTTTACATTGTAGCAAAGTGTCTTTTCTTCAGTGTTGTCACATGAAAAGATATAAAATATTTACAAAAATGTGAGGGGTGTACTCACTTTTGTGAGATACTGTATTTAGCAGTTTATATTTATTAAAATAATTGCATTTCCCTGTTTTGTGTACTAGACATGTGCAGTTTGTTTCGTTCCGAATTTAAATTCTGACAAATTTTTGGTTATTCGGGAAAATTTGGATGTATCAGAATTTCCAAATTACAATAGTAACACATTTAAACAAATCTGAAATAACTAAACAAAATTTGGATGAAACTCGAATAGTTTTCTAATCAAATTCGAATAGTTTTCAAATTGAATTCAAATTTCCGAAGAGAATATAATAGAATAGAAAGTAAACCAATAGAATAGAATAGAAAAGAATAGAATAGAAAATAAATGAAAAGAAGAGTAAAACAGATCAAAAGAGAAGAAAAAAAAAGAACAGAATAAAATAGAATGGAAAAATAAAGGAATAGAATAAAGAATAGAATAAAATAGAAAGAATATAACCATATAGAATAGAAAAGAATAAAATATAAAAAAATATAAACTTCTCTTGAATTTTACTAAGAATAAATTAGAATAGAAAAGAATAGAATAGAATAAAATAGAAAATAAAAGAATAGAATAAAAAAAACAATAGAATGAATATAACCATTTTCCAGAACTCAAATAGAATAAATTCAAATAGAATAGAAAATAATTGATTAGAATATAAAATAAAAGAATAGAATTGACTACAATAAAAAAGAATAGAATAGAAAAAAAGAATAGAATAGAAAAAATATGATGGTCTTCTGAAATTCAAATTTTGAAAAGAATAAATTTAAATTTGAATAGAATAGAATGGAAACGAAAAGAATAAACAATAGAAAATAATATAACAATATAACCATTTTCCGAAATTCGAATAGAATCAATTTGAATAGAATATAACAGAAAAGAATAGAATCAAATAGAATGTAATAGAAAGAATATAACCATCTTCCAAAATTCGAATTGAATAAAGTTGTTTAGAAAGCAATTTGATTAAAATTTTCCGAATTCTGAAAATTTGAGTAAACGGAACAAATTCCAAAAACAAATGAAACTAAACAAATTTACATATGCCCCTGTGGGGGAGACTAAACAAATTTATGTAAATAAAGCATTGAAAGAAAACAAATTTTTTCGTTCTGCACATGTCTACTGTGGGAGACCAGATATAGTAAATGCACGGTCCAAATTTTAGTAACACTTTACACTGCCTCCCCACAGCCATTTGAGTGTCACATGATTGGGAGCCTGTCTCACTGGTTCCCAATCAGAAGCTGTGACCGAGAGCTGTTGGAGACAGCTTGGTCAGTGTGCTGAAAACACGCTGTCAGCATGCAACCTCAGGCTGCCATGGATGCATATGTGCAGAAGATGATTGTTATAGTCAACTTTACCTGCCATCGCATATGTGTCAAGCTGGCCATACATTTTTAATTTTGTTTTTTCATTCAGCCAGCAGGTTAATTGAAAAAAAGAATGACCCAATTCACACACTTGATGTGGACGGGGGAATCACTCCCACTGTGCTATTGTGTTCTGACAGCAGGGAGCCTTCCCCACAGTCAGAATACACTGATCAGTGTTGTGGGCTATAGCCAGTGGAACTGATCGTTAGGGAAAAACCAGACCGGCTGGTTGCACAGGAGCCGATTGGTAGATCAACCAGCTTCCCCTTATATGGATCGAAATTTGGCCGGTCCCTGCAGAAACTGATGAATTCCGATCCTTTATATGGTCAGCAAGAGAATAAAGCCTTACCTTTAGTCTTGCACAGTTGAACAGGCTCCTTTCATGTACTGAATTTGATTACTCTGATGTTACTGCACACTGTGAGCATCTCAGTGTGCATTAGAAGCTGCAGAAAGTCAGTTTGAATCTGCCTCACTTCCTGGATGAAGGACATCATCTAACTTTCTACCCCACCTTGGGTCTATCGCTTTATTTAATTTCAGTTCTTTCAACATGAAGGTATTTCTTGATACTTGCATAACTTCTCCCAAAAGCCAACTCAATGTTTGCTTTAGGCCCCTTTCACACTGGGGCGGGGGTAAAACTGCGCTATTTTTAGCGCTGCTTTACCGTTGTTATTTGGTCGCTAGCGGGGTGGTTTTACCCCCCTGCTAGCGGCCGAGCTGCGGTATAGCCGCGCTGCCCCATTAATTTCAATGGGCAGGAGCAGTGTATACACCGCTCCAAAGATGCTGCTAGCAGGAGTTTTGTTAGCGTCCTGCCAGCGCACCGCTCCAGTGTGAAAGCCCTCGTGGCTTTCACATTGGAGAAACAGCAGCGGCTCTTTCAGGGCGCTTTGCAGGTGCTATTTTTAGCGCTGTAGCGCCTGCAAAGCGCCCCAGTGTGAAAGGGGTCTTAGGGCTGAGGGCTCTTGAAAGGAATACAGAGGGTGCTGTGATGTTTTCAGAAGCTATGTACAGCACTCTGCTCACCCCTATCAGCCATGATTTGCCCGCTTTGCATAGAGAAGCACAGAAACCCAGTGATGATGCCACTAGATCCAAAATAACAAAATGAAAACAGATTTTATTTCAAAATTTCCTTAGCAAATTTATAAAGAAGGGGGTATTAAGGAAGGCAAACTATCAGCTGACTAAACTTCAGCCAGCTACTTAGCATCAAAATTATGTAGAGGTGTAACCTATCAACTGGAGAACAGCTGGGGAAGCATTTGTTTTATTTATTTATTTTTTTAATCCTAAGGCTCCATGCACACTAGCGTTTTCATAAGCTCCAAAAAAACAAAAATGCTCGATGAAAAATGCTGACAACAGCATTTTTGTGCCAGTTTCTAGTAGCGTTTTCGGACTATTAGCATTCTATTAGTGTTTTTGCAGTGTTTACTCGGCTGCAAATGGCGCCAATTTTACTAATAATAATGTGTTAGTGTGCACAGCATATTAGCACATTTTGGAAGACTTGCCTGTCAAACAAAGCCCTTCAGCACTTGTCGTGCTTCCTGGTTCGCTGTGAATGGCCATGCTGTGATGATGTCACTCCCGCAGTTACTTTTTCATGGCAGAGCGGTGCATGCATGGCTCAAGGTACATTACTGTTCATAGGCAGGAAGAAGCATTTATGACAGAAGAGATCACCAGGGTCATTTCTGCCATAGAAACCCTACCTGTTATTGTACTTTTGATATATTTTATGAATTTTAACCACGGCGCTACAACCGATATACGGCTACAGCACGGCTCTCCAGTTCAGGGAGGGCGTCGTGGTCAAGTGGTTAAAATTAATTAAAAAAATTAAAAATACACTAACAGGCAGGGTTTCTATGACAGAAATGACCCTGGTGATCTCTTCTGTCATAAATTCACAGCGAACCAGGAAACACAAGTGCTGAAGGGCTTTGTTTGACAGGCAAGTCTTCCAAAATGTGCTAATATGCTGTGCATACTAAGACATTATTATTAGTAAAATTGGCACCATTTGTAACCGAGTAAACCAGAAGTTTCGTAATTTCTGAGTTACTACATCAGACACGATCCAAGTTGATTCCGGCTTTGTTCGGGTCTCCGGCCAGCCGGCGGGTCACCTGTCCCACCGGGAGACCCAGGCAGAGCGGTGGGAAGGGGGCAGCAGCGTCCCCTCAGGCTGCTTGTGATAACGGCCGAGCAGCTCATTAGCTGCATCGGTTATCACAGGGGTAGGCAACCTTTTGAGCACAGCATGCCGAAAAATGTTTTCAAAGAAATTGAGCGTGCCGATTTTATAACAAAAAAATGTCAACTTCTCACTCGTAACCCCCCTGCACATCTGCCTCACCACTGTGACCCCCTGCTCATCTGCCCCACCACTGTACATCATCTGCCCCACCACTGTGACCCCTGTACATCATCTGACCCACCACTGTGACCCCCTGCTCATCTGCCCCACCACTGTGACCCCTGTACATCATCTGACCCACCACTGTGACCCCCTGCTCATCTGCCCCACCACTGTGACCCCTGTACATCATCTGACCCACCACTGTGACCCCTGTACATCATCTGACCCACCACTGTGACCCCCTGCACATCTGCCCCACCACTGTAACCCCCTGCTCACCTGCCCCTCCACAGTACCACCCTGCTCATCTACCCCACCAATATACCCCTTATCTGCCCCACCACTGTATCCCCCTGCTCATTTTCCCCACTAATGTTCCCCCTTTCTCATCTACTCCACCGTGGTACCCCCCCATGCTCTTCTGAACCATCTTCTCATATGTCCTAACACTGACCCACCACTGTATCCCCCTGCTCATCTTCCCCACCAATGTTCCCCCTTTCTCATCTACTCCATCGTGGTACCCCCCCATGCTCTTCTGTCTCACAGCTGAACCATCTTCTCATCTGTGCTAACACTGACCCACCACTGTAACCCCCTGCTCATCTGCCCCTCCAATATACCCCTTCTCATCTACCCCATCCTACTCTTTTGTCCCACCACTGTAACCCCCTGCTCATGTGATCCACCTCCTTTCTCCTCTGATCCAACACTGAACCCCCCCCCCCCCATCTCTCCAACTACTGTAATCCCCTTCTCTTCTGGTCCAACACTAAACACCACCCCCCCCGCTTTTCTGTCCCACCACTGAACCTCCCTTCTCATCCCTCCCATCACCGTACCGTACCTCCTGCCCCACCACTGTACCCCCTTGCTCTCTAACACCATATGCACTTTCTCACTACTGAATCACCTTCTCATCTGTCCTAACACTGTAACCCGCTTTCTCATCTGCCCCACCAATGTACCTCCTGCACATCTGTTACCCCCTGCTCTTCTGCCTCACCACTGTAAACCCTTGCTCATCTGTCCCACCAATACACTTCCTATCACATCTGCCCCACCCCCCCTTCTTTTCTGTCCCACCACTGAACCCCCTTCTCATCTGCCCCACCACTGAACCCCCTTCTCATCTGCCCCACCACTGAACCTCCCCCTGGTCTTCTGTCCCATTGCCGAACCCCCTTCTCATCTCTTCCACCCCTGTACCCCTCCTGCTCTTCTGTCCCACCTCTGAACCCCTCCTGCTCATTTTCCCCACCGCTGTACCCTCTTCTCATCTATGATATGTGTGATATGCAGAGTGGTGAAAGGAAGCAGAGATGAGACACATCTACCTGTCCTGGCACTCATCCCTGCTGATCCAACTCTTGTGCTTATATGTGATATCACATACAAGCATCTAGAATTGATGCACAATGATGAGCTCAGGTCAGGGGCATTTTCTGAAAGCAGTAGGCCTGTGTGCAAGATCATAAGTTGGGCCCCCACACCTGAGAAAAAGTGTGGTTCTCTGCGCCGCAGCAAAATTTGGGTGTGATTTTTCACTGCGCTGAATACTGGCTATGGCTTAAAGGGACAGAGTGCAGGGGTTCAGTAGTAAGGCTGCTTTCACACTGGGGGGTAGCGGTAAAACAGCGCTATTTTTAGCGCTGTTTTACCGCGGTATTCGGCCGCTAGTGGTGCGGTTTTAACCCCCCGCTGGCGGCCGAAAAAGGGATTTCAATGGGCAGGAGCGGTTTAGGAGCAGTGAATACACTGCTCCAAAGATGCGGCTTGCAGGAGATTATTTTTTCTTCTGCCAGCGCACCGCTTCAGTGTGAAAGCCCTCGGGCTTTCACACTGAACAAACAGCAGCGGCTGTTTTGGGTCAGTTTGCAGGCGGTATTTTTAGCGCAATAATGCCTGCAAACCCCCCAGTGTGAAAGGGGTCTAAGTGACACAAAGGTTCAGAAATAATTTCAACAAAGTTCCCAGAAGTTCAACAGTAATGCCACAAACTGTCACCCAATTGTGGTTTTCTGAATCACAGTGTAATCCCTTTTCTGAGATTGGTAGTGGCAACCAAGCAAGTCATCTTCCTCCAGATGATGGGCTAGCAGGACTGTGATTGGCTTTAGCAGTGGCCAATGACAGTCCTACTCCTTCTGAAAACAGGGACCACCCCCCTAGCAGAACTGCACCCAATCTCTTCCCCATTGCAAAAGATGACAATCGCAGCTACAGCAAAGTTAGAGAACCAAGGTTTCCCATCTTTTACAATGTGTGGGCACACAGTTACTCCCCCTCAGTGCAGGTGTGGCGTGGAGAATTTGAAATTGGAATGCATTAGTGTCTAACACTTCCCTGCGCTGCTCTGCTGATGGAGGGGGGAGTCGAGTGCCGGCAAAAGAGGCTTCGCGTGCCAGGGGTTGCTTATCCCTGGGTTATCATGAGAAAGCCAACTACTAGCTCTATTAGATTTCATGTACACAGGACATTGTTCAACCTCTCCTGAACGATTTAACTTGACAGCTATGTGGAGTGAGGGGGGGTGCCTTTAATCCAACCAGTTGTCACACAGTGTATGCCAAGACTACACTCCCACAGCTGAACAGAAAGAAAGAAAAAAAAAAAAAATTAACACCATGTGCACTTTCTAAAGAATATAGCAAGTTGAAGACAGCAGATATACATGTAAAATTTATGTAGGGAAATTTGTTTCATCCCCATGTACCATCTGTGGCTGTTCACTTCACTGGCTATATCTGAGGGTTTACATCCACTTAACTGCACTTTATACCACTTTGAGCAGAAATGGAGGTAGAGGGCTACATGCATCCCACAACAAACACCAGTTTGACTTGCATGCCATGCCGTGCCGTAAAGTGGTTATAAAGCCAGGTTTTTATCTTAATGCAATCTATACATTAAAATACATTATTGTGTGCAGCAGCCCCATCTAGATCCAGCTGCAGGATACCCAGACTAGCACCAGGCTCAGCCTCTCGGCAATCCACTGGGACAGCCACTTCCACAGCCCAGCGTTTCAGTGAGCGAGTGGGGGCGGGGGCATAGCAGAGAGCCATTGACTGACAATCACAGCTCTCTGCGGAGAGCAGAGCGATCAGCAGGCTTTGATCACTCAGTTCTTACTGCACAGCCAGCAGGGGACAGATGCATCTACCTAGGCGAGTTTATAAAAAAAAAAAAAAAAAATAAAAATAAATAAATTATAAGTGTTTCTCTTGCAAGACTCCACTAAGTGCAATTACAGATAGAGAGCAGGGAAACATGGTATACATTCCCCTTCACAGCAATTTTTACTACCAATGCATTTTACATTCATCTATTAATGGTTGGAAAACTATCCTTGCTTTATTTTTAGCCCAACCATAGTAGTACACATATGGTACCATACTCCCTTCTTGTCCAGGATGACTTGTAAGAGCTATAAATATACCTTTACTCCCAACAAATCTCCATTTTCATAAACGCTCGGATAGGAAGGAAGAGAATACAAGTGCTGCTATGGCTAGTATTTTTTTTTACCTAAACCGATTCTGCCCAGATACACAAGCAACCTCTAATTATACAATGGCCTGGATAAGTAACCTTCACAAACATGCAGCTACAGGAAGATTACAGTATGTAATAAGCCAAGCCTCCATGGCAGCATACCTAAATATAAATAATGACACTGTTATAAACCCCCTTTGTGACAATATGCAGGATGGTTAGTTCTTAAATGCCCATCTGCTACACTGCTGTTTTTGGGCTATTGGTGCCCTCAGAATTGTGCCCCAACTGTCAACTAGGTGCAATCAGAAGCTGAGACCAGGCTCCTGACAACATTGACACAACGCACCCAAATCAGAGCTCTGCACAAGAATGCTCCCCCCGCCACAGGAAACCATGACCAAGCATTGCTGTCTGAACAAAGGCTTTCCCAGGACACAGCTGCCCAGAATCAAGGAAACTGGTGCACCCTGGGAGTTGGAGGCTGCCAACTTCAGTACATATGCCCCATAGATCACAGAATGCAAAATCATCTTTATCCCCTGAACCTGGGCACATCCTACCCAGATGACTATGGAAGGAATCATACTTCTAACTAGCTGTTCATTCTTGCCCAGTAATGGGAGTCTAAAGCCTGCTACACACAAGTTTTTTTCATTCAACCCAGAGGACTTCACAGAACTCCCCACTCCTGTCAGCTTACTATCCAAGTTAGTACAGAGATCTCCCCTCCCCAGAACACTCTCTGCCATTGGCTAAGAGCACTGACCAGGAGTCAGGCGACTGGTTTCCAGCATGCTCATCCAACAGAAGCCAGCCAAACAGCCACCTTTCCATTGGCCAGAGTGACATATACACAAACCAGCTGATGCCTCATTCGGCCCATCTGTATGTGGCTTTAGATTGATAGAAATCTTGTGGGTTATAAGAAAAGTAGTACCATAAGTATGCTGTCGAAGATTTAAAAACAAAAAAAAACAAAAAAAAAAACCAACCCACACAGCAAGCACTCTGAATGCTTTCAAATTGGCACCACACATTGTTCAAATTATGGTAGGCTTCATACACATTGGCCTTTTTGTGCAGTTACTTGTATGTGAAAGTGTACACAATATGCATATTTCAGCGTTTTGACAGCTTACGGACAGTTTTTTTTTGCACATTTGCATTTTCAAACTGCTGTAAGTGCAAAAACAAGTGCCTTTTAAAAAGGTTATTTTCAAGAGTGTATTCTAAGTCAAGTTAAAAGTGGAATTCCAGGTTTTGTATTTCAGCAAGCATAAATGGCTACCACCCACCATCAAAATAAGCTATATTAATTTCCCTGTAGAAGGAAGATGCTTATACTTAACTACTCCTAAGAACTCCGGTCTAGTCACATGATCGCCCCAGTGACATATATAAAGCTTACTATGGGGCATGTTTTCAGCTGTCCCTCTTCCCTGAAACTAGCCACAGGGAGCAGATATAGGACAAGACTGGAGCACCCTGAGAATAAAGTATGAGCAGCCTCCTATAGAAGGGGATGGGAGCCTTTAAGCTTCAGTTAGAATTCTAGGGATGCATGCCATTTTCTAGTAGTCAGGCTAGGATGTCAAGTTTTAGGCATCAAGGGCTCAAGCAAAATCATTAAACAGCTCAAACCACAAGGCCAAAAACAGAACCTAACCAGGTCTAAAATCTACCACTAGAAAATGAGAATGTATGGCTTTGTTACCAAACGCCCCCTCCCATAAATCAGATAGAACCCTCCTTATATTGTAATGCAAGTGAAAAAATACAAACTTTTTTTTTTTTTTAAAAAGGACATTAGGTAACAAATTTAGGTCAAGTACACCTATACTCATTCCCCCCCCCATAAGGAAAAGTTAGAACCCCTGTCAGTTTTGCTGCGATTTCCCTTCAACTCTGTCCTGGGTACAATTTCTCACCAGACTGAAATAGAACAAAAACCCAACCCTCTCTCATACAGAGAAATCTGACAGGCATTCGAAATCTTCCAACAAAGAATTTGACTCTATTGAATACTCCTGCAGATTACATTTTAGTGGTCATTTAAAAGATGGAATATCTGACCAGATTAACTCCATGCCACAAGGGCAGTATATAGAGAACTAGATTTTATTTGCAAGTACAAGCCACAACGTGTCTCATTAACTTTGTTTAATGGTCTCAAAAAATTTGGTGACAGGTTTTTTGGTCAAGTTGTTCCCACTTAAAAATTACTGATTTAAAAACACTAATAACTTAAAACTGCCACAAACAAAAGGTCCACAAAATATTCCTTTCCTTCTGAAGCTTTTACGATGCATTGTTATCATAAGCCAGTCTTTTACTATTAAACTTAAATGGCCAATTGAGACAAACAGTTCTGAGACCGATCTTCCACCGCTGGTTAAGACTGAGGTGGTGCTGGATTGTTGAAATATTCATTTCGTTTTCTGGGCCTTCTGAGCAGACTTTGTGACCTTGCCAGTACCTGCTGCCTTCTTTTCGACAGCCTTGATGACACCAACAGCAACAGTCTGCCTCATGTCACGCACAGCAAAGCGACCTAAGAAAGAAAAAAAAGTTGTTTAATTGCTTGTTTTGACAGACTTTTAGGATCACCAACTAGCAAAAAGGGCTGGAGGTTAGAAGGTTCTTCAAAGCTTTTACCTGATTTTTTTTTTTTTTTTAACGACACAAGACCAGCTTTGAACCCAACCATATAAACAAAAATAGGTAAACCGTAGAGTTCTAACAGTTGCTATACTGACAAGCTTACTCACCAAGGGGAGGATAGTCAGAGAAGCTCTCCACACACATGGGCTTGCCAGGGATCATATCAACGATGGCAGCATCACCAGATTTCAGGGACTTGGGATTTTCTTCCAGTTTCTTACCAGAACGACGGTCAATCTTCTCCTTCAGCTCTGCAAACTTGCAGGCAATATGAGCAGTATGGCAATCCAGCACAGGTGCATAGCCAGCACTGATCTGTCCTGGGTGGTTCAGGATAATGACCTGAAATAAAAAAGGTTTAGTATCCCAAACACTTTAACATCCCCAGATCTACCACTAATAGAATTGTAGCTGCACTATATACCTGTGCAGTGAATTGACCAGCTTCCAATGGTGGGTCGTTCTTGCTATCACCAGCAACATTACCACGACGGATATCCTTCACGGAAACGTTCTTTACGTTGAAACCAACGTTGTCACCGGGACAAGCCTCGGTCAAAGCTTCATGGTGCATTTCCACAGACTTGACTTCAGTTGTTACATTGACTGGAGCAAAGGTAACCACCATACCTGGTTTCAGAAGACCAGTTTCAACACGACCAACTGGTACTGTACCAATACCTGAAATGAACAATTTACACTTATGAAATGTGTGCGTTACATAAAAGCACAGACAGTCAAGGTTGACCAAGACATGAATACTTACCACCAATTTTGTACACATCCTGCAGAGGCAGACGAAGAGGCTTGTCAGTGGGGCGGCTAGGAGGCAGAATGCTATCGAGAGCTTCCAGCAGAGTGGTTCCACCGGCTTTTCCCTCTTTGCGGGCGATGGCCCATCCCTTGAACCATGGCATCTGCACAGAAACAAAAAGATCAGGAGGGGTTGCAAGAACACACCTAGAACAAAAAACACTAATCAGGGGGAGAACTTACGTTGCTACTGGGTTCCAGCATGTTGTCACCGTTCCAACCAGAGATGGGCACAAAGGCAACGGTATCTGGGTTGTAACCAATTTTCTTGATGTAAGTGCTGACTTCCTTTACAATTTCCTCGTATCTCTTCTGACTGTATGGTGGCTCAGTAGAATCCATTTTGTTAACACCAACGATAAGCTGCTTCACACCCAGAGTGTAGGCCAGAAGAGCATGTTCACGAGTTTGTCCATTCTTTGAGATACCAGCCTCAAACTCACCAACACCAGCAGCAACAATAAGCACGGCACAGTCAGCCTGCGAAAAAATAAAGTACATGGTAAATACTTCTGTTATCCAGTGGATTAGCAAGACAAGCACCATATTGCATAAAGCTGCAGAAAGAAAAGAGGAAAAAACCCCCCCCCCCACACATGCCAAACAAGTAAATACTGAGCCAGTATGAAAACATCTGAAAAGGACCATTTACCTGAGAAGTACCAGTGATCATGTTCTTGATGAAGTCTCTGTGGCCAGGGGCATCAATAATGGTGACATAGTACTTGCTGGTCTCAAATTTCCACAGGGAAATGTCGATGGTAATACCACGTTCACGCTCAGCCTTCAGTTTGTCCAACACCCAAGCATACTTGAAGGAGCCCTTTCCCATCTGTTAAGAAAGGACCACGATTACTTTTCCATAGTTTCTTCATGCAGACTGCTTTAGCACCAACAAGACAGCTACCAGTGTATCTTGGCATAACATGTGTTACATTTTTAGTCATCACTTTCGCTAGCTACCTAGTATCAAATTATACAGCTTGCAGTCAGGCCAAAAACACTAGCATAATCTATGCCAATGTTTATTCAATGAAAGTCATGTTCAAGTTTGAATAGTATCTGCTAAGCACATAGCTTATCACATGGACCTTCAGAAGTAAAAACCCCTTGCAAAGAAACGTCATAATGTGCTAGTATGCATTGAATACTAGCACATTATGCAAGGCCTACCTTAAAAAAACAAAGCCCTCCAGTGGCATGCTGACCGGTTCACCCAGTTTTCATTCCGAGTTCCCAGCCTCCGGCTACAAGAGTGGCCAAGGGCCGCATTGACGTTACTCCCTTGTTTGCAGCACAAGCTCTGAAGGCCCGGCATGCCACAGCTTCAGAGCATGTGTGCCGTGATGACACCAGCTGCATGCAGTGTGAATATCTCCTGAACAGTGGGATATTCACTGTACCTACAGGTAAGCCTCAGTCTGAGTTTACTGCCACTTTAAGGTTGGGTTCACACCATAGGATACAGATCCCCCACATCCAATTAACATAGCAGATTTTGACTTGCTCTCTATGGAGCCAGTGCACATATCTGCGCATTGAGTCCGGTGAGTTGTGTCTTTTGGTCCAAATTCAGCAGGAAACAGGATGCATCTGACCTCTGCTGTGAGCTGGATGCTGCAATGGTGTGAACCCAGCCTAAAAAAGGAACTAAAGCTACTCTGAGACAGAGAAAAAAAAAAAAAAGACATAGCAAAAAAAAAAAAAAAAAAAAAAAAAGAGAAAAGAGATAGAGAAGACAGAAAAAACAAAAAAGCCACACACACACACACACACACACACACACGAAAAGAAAAGACTTAGAGAAGAGACATCTCAGCAGTGGCCAAGTGGTTAGCACTTCTGCCTAGCAGCACTAGGGTTTTGTCCGTTTGAATCCCAACCACAGCACTACCTGGAGTTTGTAGGTTCTCCCTGTGCTTACATTAGTTTCCTCCCACAGTCCACAAAAGACATGCTGGAAGGTTAATTGGCTCTGCTCTAAAATGTGTAATAAGATAGATTTCCATGCTTGTTAGGGACTGTAGAATGCAAGCTTCTCGGGGCAGGAACTGATGTGAATGTAGAAGATATCGATGTCAAGTGCTGCATATCTATCTTTCTGCCAATAGACTATACAATTAAGTTTACTATAGGCTCAGTAGACATGACGAGATATGATATAGTGTGTGTATATTCTCTATCTATATAAAAATATATTACACACATCCAAGTTAAAAAAAATAAAAAAAAAAGTTTGTTCAAGTATTAAAATAGATCATATCATATAGACTCAAGACTTTATGACACAAAACGCAAGATATTCACCTCAGCAGCTTCCTTCTCGAATTTTTCGATGGTACGCTTGTCGATCCCACCACATTTGTAGATGAGATGCCCAGTTGTTGTGGACTTGCCAGAATCTACGTGTCCAATGACGACGATGTTGATGTGTGTCTTTTCCTTTCCCATTGTGGAGTTTTAGATGTTGGCGATGGACACCTTTATATAAAAGAAAAGAGAAATGGATTAGTCCTGTGTGTCTGGACAGATGATAGCTAGAGCTGAGTCATGGAGCAATGAGGTAGGGTAATGATTGATCGAGTTTAGTCATGTGGGCAGGGCACCCACTGCATTATGCAACAGCAAGCAATCGCCAGAGTATTAAATATATATAATAAAATAAACTATACAAGACCAGGCTGAGTGTAGAGTAGTGCAGTGCTGGCGGAGTCAGCCATAGAGCTCACACTCCTCTTCCCCTCCCCCCCCCCCAAATGTGATAGGGCCGCTCTTTTGTCTTCTGAATGGTGACTCATCCGCCTCCATCTTGTGGAAGAGGAAAGTCTGATCAGCCGACTGGGAGCAGAGCGGCCATCTTTACATTGTACACACACACAAGCTCCGCTGGAAGCGGCACCATGGCCGAGCAGCCGCCCCCCCCCCCCCCCCCGCCATCAGAACAATGGAGCTGCTGGCAGAGGCCCCGGAGCGGATCATACCATCACATGGCACAGGGTGTGACTCTACCACCATCACACACACTGATCGGTCTCATCTCTTCTCTATAGAACTCAGATCGCTCACATTAACACCCCCATACACAGAGCCCACACCCGATCAGCCATCATAAGAAAAAACACAAAGCCTCAGTACCAGCCACCCCCCGACCGGCTCCATCACCGCTAACGACATGCCGCCAACAGCCGGCATTAAAATAATGAAAAATACACTGGGTCGGCCATAGCGGAGCCCTCACAGCAGCAGCCCGGTGGGTGGGCATGTCCGGATGGCTCTCCCACCACAGGATGGTGAGCGGATTGAATGTAGGCCGCAAGCCGGCATGTCCGCCCAGCCCCCTCCTTCCACACCGAGCCGTTTCCCCAGAACCATCCATGGGAGACAAATTACATCCGCATTGAAAGAAGAATATCACTCCGCTGTATTAGTAATCCCATCAGCCATGCCCGGCCCGCTCGTGCCGGTTCTCCGCTCCGTCCACCTACCTTGTAAATTCGCCGCAGACCCGGTGAGGAAGAGACTGAAGTCGGCGGGCGCTGGCTTTTTATAGTTGGCAGGGCGGGGCCAGGCCGTGATGTCGGAATACCCAGAATCCCTCAGGAGAAAGAGGAGGGGTGGGGCGCCTCGCCTCCTCCGGTGCTGTGTGTTGGGGGAGGGGGACGTGTGACACGTGTGTGGGGGCGGTAGAATGTTCGGTGGAAGCCGGGAGTTAGCGCCATGCTGGCCGGATTGGGCTAGGAATGTGAGGCTGGGGGCCATACACCAGGCGCGTGTCCTAGAAGCGGCCCGCTCACATTCCATGTGTGTGAGGAACCTGCTCAGCAAAAAATGGCTGACCTCAGGCCAGTCATCGGCGGGCCTGAGTGTGTAGAGGAGCCCTGGGCATACAGGAGGGGAACTACACCATCACCACATGCCTGACTACAGGCCGCACTACACCCATAGATAGGCTGCCCTCACACACATAACAGCAACACGTTATCGTTTACATACAGAATATGGAATGCTTCTTGTATTTCTAAAGAGAAGGGGCATTTGTCTATTATGGAGCAGCTGTTTATTTCAATCAATCAGCTTCTATCGTTTATTTTCAACGTTTATCTGAACAGAGAAGCTGATTGGTGGCCATGCACAGCTGCTCCAGATTCTGTCTGCTCAGTTTTCCTACTTTCCCCCTATAATGTGATTCACGTGTGTACTGAAGCATGCACCCATGGAAGGGCCACATTTGCCCACACAGGATGGACCAATGTTCTGTGCAGGCAGTCCCATTCACGTCAGTCGAGATGCAACGACCACATGGACACAGCCACTGCTCCTAATCTGACACCTGTATGAATGCATGCAGATATATGTCCCTTAACGCACACTGCCTACATTTGGGGACCCATACAGATGCCACATTGGGAGCAGCGGCTGTGTCCGTGCTGGCACTGCATTTCAAATGATGGGGATACATGGAACACCTGGGAATTTTATACAAAACATGGGTGAATGTTTAGAATACTTTCACACTGGGGCACTGCCATTGTTAGCGATAAAGCGCTGCTAGTTTTAGCGGCCGAAGAAAGGGTTAAAAGCACCCGTGTTGCAGGGCTGCCCGTTCGTATCAATGGGCAGGGCGTTTTGGGGTATACACCACTCTTGCACCACCCCAAAGATGCTTGCAGGACTCTTTTTCCCATCCTGCAAGCGCACTGCCCCAGTGTGAAAGCACTCAGGCTTTCACACTGGGGAGGCATGAGAGGCGCTATTTTTTAGCGCTAAAGTGCCTGAAATGCACCCGAGTGTGAAAGTACGCTTAGGAGCTAGAGGGGTTGATTTACTAAAGGCAAATCCACTTTGCACTACAAGTGCATTCGCTTTAGATCTGAGGGGAAGATCTGAAATGAGGGGAAGCTCTGCCGATTTGATCATCCAATCATTTACAAGCAAAATGCTGTTTTTTATTTTCCTTGCATGCCCTCCTCAAATCTACAGCGACTGCACTTGCAGTGCATTTGTAGTGCAAAGTGGATTTGCCTTTGGCCCCCTTCACACTGGGGCGGTGCGGGTGCCGGCGGTAAAACGGCACTATCTTTAGCGGCGGTATTCGGCCACTAGCGTGGCGGCTTTACCCCCCTGCTAGCGGCCGAGAAAGGGTTAAAACCACCACAAAGCGCTGCTGCAGCAACCCTTTGCCAGTGGTATAGCCGCGCTACCCCATTCATTTCAATGGGCAGGAGTGGTATACACACCACTCCAAAGATGCTGCTAGCAGGATTGTTTTTAGCGTCCTGCTCGCGAACCGCTCCAGTGTGAAAACCCTCGGCTTTCACACTGAAGTGTGAGAAGCGGCTCTTTCAGGACGCTTTGCAGGCACTATTTTTGGCGCTGTATCGCCTGCAAAACGCCCCAGTGTGAAAGGGGTCTAAGTAAAAAAAAACCCCAAAGTTAAAAAAAATATATATATATCTATATCTATATAGATATATATATCCTCTTGAGCAGTGTTTCTCAACTCCAGTCCTCAAGGCACCCCACCAGGTCATGTTTTCAGGATTTCCCTCAGATGAAATGGCTGTGGTAATTACTAAGGCAGTGCAACAAAAGTGATCAAATCACCTGTGCAAAATAATGGAGAGCCTGAAAACATGACCTGTTGGGGCGCCTTGAGGACTGGAGTTGAGAAACATTGCTCTTGAGTCTAAGGCCCCTTTTACACATACATTTCATAAGTTCAGTCACATCTTTTCAAATAAAAAACATGAAGTTTTCATCAATTTATTTACATCCACTACCAATGCAAAAACAGATAGAAAACGGACCATTCATCAGTTTACATCTGTTTTTCGTCCAATCGTTTTTCTTAACAGAAGAAAAATAGAGCTTTGATCCATTTGAAAAAACAGATGTTGGCGAATGTAAATAGATGATCATTTTTTTACATCCGTTTTTCAATAGAGGTGCATTGATGTCTGCTTTTCATTCGCCAACAGATGGATGAAAAACGGACAGCATGTGTGAAAGGGGCCTTAGGAGTCACAGCATCTACTGTGGATTTTATCATACATGTCCATACAATATGTACTTGCCAAATGTGTCGTTTCTTATCTCCTGCAGAAATTCTGGCAGCAGCCATCGCAGCTGTGGGCATGTGAAGCCAGCACCTATTAATTTCCGGGATTTTGTGTAGCTGGCTACCTAGCGTGCATCTCCTGGTCTTGCAGCTGCACAGTGCGCATTGTTGGTTATCAGATTGCCATAGCAATGGAGGCCCCAGCAGACGTTCCCACCCTGTTATAGTGACCTGATAACAATGGAGAACCTAGAAGCCATCAGCAGAGCATCACTCCCGGCAGCAATCCTCTTCTTCAAAAATGGGCCTAACTCCTTCTGATCATGTCCTTTCCACATAGTTCCAACCTGTCCCTCATTCCCATCTCATAAATCTGGATGGTATGTTTCCGGTCTGCAAATACTGCGCTGATAGATGTTTAGGATACCCTAAGTGCCCTTTCACACTCAGGCGCTTAAAAAACACTTTAGTGCTATTACCAAATTAAAATTTTGCACACCATGCTGGTGTTTTAAAGGCGTTTTTCAAGTGTTAATGAAACATGGGCATCAGGTAGAAACCCAAGCTTCCTACATCACTTCCTGTGAACTTCCTTGTATCTTGTGGAGGTGAGAGAGGGTACAGAGAGAAGATGGAATTTCTGGAGCTTATGTTGTTTGTGCTACTCTATTGGGAGAATATCCACCAACAGAGGCAGCAATTGGGTGAATCCCATCCTCCAAGCACACACCACAAGAGGACAATTTGCGTTGCTATATGAGGACCTGAGAGTGCACCCTGACAAGTTCAGAAATTACACTCGGGTGAGCATTGCAACGTAAGTGTCTATATCCCAATCCCTAATACCACTAGTCCCAACCCTAACCCTAATCAAGCTCCAACTAGTCCCAAAACCCCAACTCTTAACCCTAATCCCTCTCCCACTAGTCCCAAATCCCTAACCCCGCTCCCACTAGTCCCAAATCCCTAACCCTAATCCCGCTCCCACTAGTCCCAAATCCCTAAACCCACTCCCACTAGTCCCTAACACTAAACCTGCTAGTCCCAAATCCCAAACCCCACTCCCACTGGTCCCTAATCCCGCTCCCACTAGTCCCAAACCCTAATCCCGCTCCCACTAGTCCCAAATCCCTAAACCCACTCCCACTAGTCCCTAACACTAATCCCAAATCCCTAACCCCACTCTCACTAGTCCCTAATCCCGCTCCCACTAGTCCCAAACCCTAATCCTGCTCCCACTAGTCCCAAATCCCTAAACCCACTCCCACTAGTCCCTAACCCTAATCCCACTAGTCCCAAATCCCTAACCCTGCTCCCATTAGTCCCTAACCCTAATCCTGCTCCCACTAGTCCCTAACCCTAATCCTGCTCCCACTAGTCCCAAATCCCTAAGCCCACTCCCACTAGTCCCAAATCCCTAACCCTAGTCCCAAATCCCAAACCCTGCTCCCATTAGTCCCTAACCCTAATCCTGCTCCCACTAGTCCCTAACCCTAATCCTGCTCCCACTAGTCCCTAACCATAATCCTGCTCCCACTAGTCCCTAACTCTAATCCTGCTCCCACTAGTCCCAAATCCCTAAGCCCGCTCCCACTAGTCCCAAATCACTAACCCCACTCACACTAGTCTCAATCCCTAATCCCGCTCCCACTAGTCCCAAATCCCTAACCCCAATCCTGCTCCCACTAGTCCCTAATCCTGCTCCCACTAGTCCCAAATCCCTAACCCTAATCCCGCTCCCATTAGTCCCAAATCCCTAAACCCACTCCCACTAGTCCCTAACCCTAATCCCACTAGTCCCTAATCCCGCTCCCACTAGTCCCAAATTCCTAAACCCACTCCCACTAGTCCCTAATCCCGCTCCCAATAGTCCCAAATCCCTAACCCTAATCCCACTAGTCCCTAATCCCTAACCCTAATCCCGCTCCCATTAGTCCCAAATCCCTAAACCCACTCCCACTAGTCCCTAACCCTAATACCACTAGTCCCTAATCCCGCTCCCACTAGTCCCAAATTCCTAAACCCACTCCCACTAGTCCCTAATCCCGCTCCCAATAGTCCCAAATCCCTAACCCTAATCCCACTAGTCCCTAATCCTGCTCCCGCTAGTCCCAAATCCCTAACCCTAAACCCAATCCCACTAGTCCCTAACCCTAGTCCCACCAGTCCCAAATCCCTAACCCCACTCGCACTAGTTCCTAATCCCGCTCCCACTGGTCCCAAACCCTAACCCTAATCCTGCTCCCCCTAGTCCCAAATCCCTAACCATAACCCCACTCCCACTAGTCCCAAATCCCTAAACCTAAAACTCCTGGGATCAACGCAGATATCCCAGGAGTCAATGGAATATCCTAATGACCTCACTCCTAGGCCATCGTGAATGGAAGTAATACGTTTACAAGAAAAAATAAGGTACTTTAAAAAAAAAAAGACGCCTTCACCTTGGAGGCATTTTCTTTTACTGCCCATTTTTCCTATGGGACAGGAAGTGAAATGGAAACTCCAATGGAACACAGATGGCAAAAAAGCTGACTGGTTATAACCCTCTAAAAATAAAACCCCCAACTTTTTTACTTTAGTTCTATTCTTAAATGGTTACATAGTTGGTAAGGTTGAAGAAAGACTCCCGACCATCTAGTTCAATCTGTATACGTGTTCTTAATCATTTCCCATATCCCTGTATACTGTACTTGCTAAGATACACATCCAAGAGTTTTATTTTTTTTTAAACTATCAATACTATTTTAACTATCCCCTACTCAATCCAAAATAGGATCGAAAAATACCTAGATACCATACAACTCTCATCTTGCCAGAGGAGCATTAGCCTCAGCTCCCTGTCAGGCTGAGGTTTTTATGCTGGCATCAGAATGAACCCTTCATAGACAGTTGTGAAACGTGCAAATATAGTTTAAAAGGGTGTCTGTGATTGTGTCATAGCTTGGGATTTCTGTTGCTTGTTTGTGTGCATACAAATATTGCTGATGGCTAGAGACCGCTTGGAGCCTTGTTTCAGTTTTTTATTTTGTTCTCTCATGTTTCATATTATTTTCACTGTAGTTCTACATGTTTAGCTGCAGGCAAATTCATCAGACACAACTACTAGACTATTTTAAAGTGACCCTGTCACTACGTGGGGCAAAAAGGCATATGTAAAAAAGAAGAGGCGCTACACTTTCCAGTATCCTAGGTTTAAATCGCTACTACTCCTTACACACTGGTACTCTCTTGTTCTGCTGCAGGCAGTGGCTTCTATCTCCAGCATGGATGTCACTATAGGACAGTGTTGGCGAATCTTGGCACCCCAGATGTTTTGGAGCTACATTTCCCATGATGCTCATGCACTCTTCAGCGTAATTGAGCATCATGGGAAACCTCTACAACCCCTTTAAGCACTTCAGCCTCAGAAGATTTGGCTATTTTTTGCGTTACGGCACTGCGTCGCTTTAACTGACAATTGCGCGGTCGTACGACGCTATACCCAAACAAAATTGACATTTTTTTTTCCACAAATAGAGCTTTCTTTTGGTGGTATTTGATCGCCTCTGCGTTTTTTATTTCTTGTGCTATAAACAAAAGAAGAGAGACAATTTTGAAAAAAACTATCTTTTACTTTTTACTATAATAAATATCCCACATTTTTTATCAAAAACACAATTTTTTTCCTCAGTTTAGGCCAATATGTATCCTTCTACATATTTTTGGTAAACAAAATTGCAATAAGCGTATATTGATTGGTTTGCACAAAAGTTATAGAGTCTACAAAATAGGGGATACATTTATGGCATTTTTATTATTATTTTTATTTTTTTACTAGTAATGGCGGTGATCTGCGATTTTTATCAGGACTGCCATATTGCGGCGGACAGATCAGATATTTTTGACACGTTTTTGGGACCATTGACAATTATACAGCGATCAGTGCTATAAAAATGCACTGATTACTGTATAAATGTCACTGGCAGGGAAGGGGTTAACACTAGGGGGCGATCAAGGGGTTAACTGTGTACCCTCACTGTGTTCTAATTGTAGGGGGGATGGGACTGTCTAGGAGGAGAGAGAGATCAGTGTTCATACATAGTATAAACACACAATCTGTCACAACTCCCCTGAAAGAACCGTCATCTGTGTGTTTACTTGCTCTGTCACGAGCGATCGTGGGAGCCCGACGGTCATCATGCTCTATTGTCTCCCGGCACGCTGTGCGCGCGCGCCCCTAGTGGGCAAAAGGCGAAGAGACGTAAGGTAACGTTGTTTTGCCCGGCTGTGACATTCTGCCTCAGTAAAACTGGCTGGTCAGCAAGCGGTTAATACAGCAACAAAAGTAAGACATGTGGAAAGATGGGGGCAGTAGAGGTAGGGTTGCATGCAGAGGTCAGAACTGAAGCGGTCCCTGCTTTTCTGCCTCCTCTAAAATCAAAATTTTTGGGGGGGAGCAGGTACCTAGTTTTGATAGGTACATGCTCCTCACCTCTGCTCAGATCACCTAGATGATCTGAGTGGAAGTTCAAACCCTACCCATCCCCCCCCCCCCCCCCCTTGCCCACAGCCTCTTGGGACACGTCACAGGTCCTAGAAGGCTACGGGGCCATAGAGAGCAGAGCGCGTGATGGGAAGCCGGCTGTGACCTGAACACCAGCCAAGAACCAGCATGGGTGAGGACTGCGCTGGATCCCTGGACAGGTGAGTGTTCTTTTATTAAAAGTCAGCAGCTCTAGGATTTGTAGCTGCTGACTTTTAATGTTTTGTTCTTAGGTTGAAGATCCTCTTTAAGATTGCTGGATCACTTTGAAGAGATGCACATTTTTTTTTTAATGATCTAAAAGTACATATGACAGTGCACATATATAAACATATATTATTATTATTATACAGGATTTATATAGTGCTGACAGTTTGCGCAGCGCTTTTACAACATTAGGGCAGGCGGTACAATTACAATACAATTCAATACAGGGGGGAATTAGAGAGCCCTGCTCGTTAGAGATATAGATATATAAAATCTCCGGTCTATTGTTCACTCCTGATCTGTTTGGTGGTGGTGGTGGGGGGGGGGGGGGGGGGGGGTTAGTGGATCAAGCAGGTTAAAAAACTAGGTTTCCCTCATATGATTTGTGAAGCTAGCAGCATCTATCAGTACAGCTATACAGCTATGCTCCTAACCTTTCCATGGTCATATACAAGTTCATGTATAGAAAAATGCTGGCAGGCACAGAGGTGATCAGTCCATGCCTGCATGTTCAACCACCTCTTTTGTCTCTGGACACAGATGACCTATTTGCCATGGGCTATAAATATACAAAGGTGACCTTTTTTTTTACCTAATTGACAACACCTATTATCACAGCACTGTTTAGAAAGTGGTAAATTCCTTTGTTCATTCCTGTCACATATACACTGCCCAGAGCCTTTTAGAATTGCCTTCTTTTGAGACGTTTTCAGTCAGGTTTTACCAGTCCTGATTTTATTGAAATTCCAAACTAGTGTTTTAGGTTTGGATGTGCGCATAAGTAGAATTGTTTAGAAAGACCACAGACAATAGGGGTAAACATTGCACAAGGTGTTGCATATCTCAGCACAACTGGAGTACCCTTTGTTTAGTCACATCCCCACAGACACAAATGGTGCCTCCATGTCATTGTATGGTATTTGGCAAAAATAACTGTACTTAGATCTTTTGCATGTACATTGTATAAAAGGGGGGCATTTAACTATAAATAGCAGTTGCTTTTATCAGACATCGCAAAAAACTAACTTCAAGGAGGTGACGCTTTGCGCCAGTGCCGACCCCCCCAATGAAATGCAGCCTTACCTGTGTCAATTAAATGCAGCCTGATCAGTGCCCATGAAATGCAGCCTTACCAATTCCCATGGAATACAGCCTTACCAGTGCCCATGGAATACAGCCTCTCTAACAGAGGCCCTCTTGGTGTCCATTAGAGTCTGTTACAGCCCCCACCAGAGGCTACAGTGGGGTCTAATGGATCCTGGAGAGGAGTATCACTAACAGAGGTCCTCTCTGCGTACATTTGAGAGTCTATGTTAGAAAGAGCCCCCCCCAGGCCCCATTGGAGACTACAACGGAGTCTAATGGGACCTGGAGGTGAGTCTATCTAACAGAGGCCTTCTCTGTGACCATTGGAGAGTCTCTGATAGATAGCGTCCCCTCCAGGCCTCATGAGAGACTACATTAGAGAGTCACTGAACAACAATAAAAATAAACAATATATCAATAGCTCTTTGATGCCCAATCCCAGCCCTAGAAGACTTCACTTACCTTAAATAATGGATGCTGGGGCTGGCTGCTGGTCCTGATTCCTGGCTGCTGGTCCTTGTGCCTGGCTTTTGGGGCTGGGTCCTGGAGTCTGGCTGCTGGGGCTTGGGGTCTGGCTGCTGGTCCTGGGGCCTGGCTTTTGGGGCTGGGTCTTGGCTTCTGGGATCTGGCTGCTGGAGCCAGGGGTCTGGCTGCTGGGGTCAAGGGTCTGGCTGCTGGAGCTAGGCTGCTGGTCCTGGGGCCCGACTTTTGGGGCTGGGTTCTGGGATCTGGCCGCTGGGCCCTGGGGTCTGGTTGCTGGGGTCAAAGGTCTGGCTGCTGGGGCCGGTGATCCATCCCAGTCAGAGAATTCCCCAGAAGGAAGCGGATGGGCGGAGGCAGGAAGAAGACTGGGCACCGTGATCTGCAGGCTGTAGCAATTTAAAAAAAAACCTTTCCCCAGTCAAGCGGACTCTTTCCCCACTTTTGTGTGCCGCTGCGCAGTGATCTCCTGTGCGACAAGTACATGACAGTCCCGGCCTCTCCTATATCAATCCGCCGGGCAGACTGGGACTGTCATGTACTTGTCGCACAGGGGATCACTGCGTGGCGGCACCTGGAAGTGGGAAGTAGAGAAAGAGTCCACTTGACTGGGGAAAGTTTATTTTATTATTTTTTTATTTCTTTATTTGCTACAGCCTGCAGATCACAGCGCCCAGTCTTCTCTGCCTTCTCCCATCCTCTTCCTTCCCTGCTGAATTGGCCGGACCCCACCCGGCAGAAGCCCCATGCAGCAGCCAAAGCAGGCTGGGGACAGCTATATGGGCTGCCCCCCCCCCCCGCCTCAGCTTGCAGTGCACCCCGTGCACCCGCCAAAGATTGGCCCTGCATCTGCCTGTCACTCAACCACAGACAGAAGACAGAGCAGCCTGAGCGGCCGTACTCCATTCGGCCGCTCGTGCTGCTCTGTCTTCTGTCTGTGGCTGAGTGGCAACCCCATCCAGGAGTTCGCCCGGTGCTCGCGGGGTGTCTGAGAGCCCGCAGTCAAATGCGGGAGACTCCCCTGACTTGTGGGAGACTTGGGATGTCTGTTATATTAAAACTTCTGTTACATGCCTGCTGATTTTTATCATGTTCTACTGAAAATCACATGATCAGTTGATAACTGGAATTTCTATTAAAAATACAGTAGTCCTCATCATATATGTTTTATACCTTTGGACAGCAGGATTGTCAATCTGAGAGGAGGGGAGTGTTAAATGTACTAGCAGATTTTAACAGAAAAGTTTTTTTCATTTTATTAAACAATCAAGACAGTACAAACATAGCGAGTATCGTACAGATCTGACAACATGTAGTTAGTTACATAACATCAGTATTTCATGTGCAAGGGTTATTCAGCTTCTTCAAAATGATATCCAGGATATGGAAGGTTCAGATTGCAAAATTACATTATGATAAGGTGTATGTTACAGTTGGGGGTGATCATATAGAGACCATAGGTAGATGGAAGCAGGCGAGCCAGACCGGCCCAGTGTGGGGGGGGGGGGCAGGGCAACCCTGAAAACTAAAAGGAGGTAATGGTCCCGACCTTTCTCTCAGACATAAATGGAACCCTGATAAGGACTTCCACGTGAGCCATCCTCTCTCATTCAGGGCTCAGCCGCATGCGTCAACCCAGTTCGACCATACTTTATCATATTTCTGTGGGCAATTTCTACTCTCATAGGTAATGCGGTACAGTGGTAACACATTATTGATCGTTTTTTGCCATGATTCCTTGGATGGGGCCTCCTTTTGCTTCCATCTAAGTAGTATTTCTCTTCTAGCATAAAATAACGAGTAGGTTAGGCACAATCTAACATATCAGTCACCTTCTATATCTTCCAGATGACTCAATAACGGGGTTAAAGGGTCTAGTGGTATCGTGACTCCGCACACCGTTCCCAAAATATCTGTCACCGAGCTCCAGAACGGGCGTAGTTTAGGACATGACCAGACCATATGAAAGAAAGTGCCCGTTTCTAGGTCACATCTAGTACAATTGGGGCTAAGTCCAGGGTAAATATTTGCTAACCGTTGTGGCGTATAATAAGCCCTATGTATAAATTTTAATTGTATGAATCTGTCCTTAGCCGCAATCATAGATGGAATAAATGTAGTTAGACATTCCTCTCATTCATCCTCCCCCAAGAAGGAGATATCAGCCTGCCATTTGGCCATGGATCTATTATTCTTGACATCATGGGCTACTGTAAGGTGGAGATATAGGGAGGAGAGAGGTTTTTCCAGCATTCCCGAGATCAAGAGGCGCTCGATTGGGTCAGGTTCGAGCGTCACCTGGGAGGGGAACTGGGCTCTAAGGGCGTGCTGTAACTGCCAGTATCTAAATAGGAAAGTTCTCGGTAGGTTATGAGCTAGTTGCAACTCTAGGAACGAGAATACGACACCTCTAGGCATAACCTGTTTTAGCTTGATGATACCCCTCTTGGCCCAACTCGCTGGATCCGGGATAGTACGGAGGTGAGGGAGCATGCGATTTGCCCAAAGTGGGGTATGTGGGGAAACGCATGATTGTTTCAGGAGGGCAGCTCTAGAAGATTTCCACACCTGGAGTGTGGTTTTCATAGGACCTGTCACTGCAGGATTAGCCCTTGACTTCCTGTATGGTGAATTAGATAGTGCTACGTATGATCCTAGGAGGGCTGCCTCCAGAGTAACTGCTGGGTTCTGCCGGGGTTGCGCGAACCACCACCTCACCGTCACAAAGACTGCCGCCCAATAATACACCAAAAAATTGGGCCATGCCAATCCACCTCCAGACAGTGGGAGGTAGAGTACATTCTTTTCAACTCTTGGGGGTCTCCCCGCCCAGGTAAAGGAGATCACTATACTTTCCAACCGTTGAAAAAAAGAATCTGGGGATAACGGTCGGGGTATGCCTAAAATAGTACAGGAGTTTCGGTAAGTAGATCATTTTTAAGAGGTTGCCTCTTCCCACTGGGATCAAAGGGAGAGATCTCCAAGTAGAACACGTTTGTTGAAGTTGGGTCAACAGTGGGTATACATTTTTGTCCAGGTAGCTTGACACTTCATTTCCTATTCTCACCCCCAAGTAGGTGAATTTGTCCACCCAATTCAAAGGGGTTCCTGTGTCTATCTGGGGCATTGATTGGCAGAGGGGAAAGAGGACTGACTTATTCCAATTTATTCGGATACCTGAAAACTGGCCAAATTTGTCAAACACGGCTAGAGCTGCTTTTAGGGAGTCAGAGGCGTCTGCCAAATACAGGAGTGAGTCGTCGGCATATAAGGAGATCTTTTCCACCACTGTGCCTACTTACAGTCCCTTAACTGACTCGTCCAATCTGAGAAGGATGGCGAGAGGCTCGAGAGCTAAGGTGAATAGAGCCGGGGAGAGCGGGCACCCTTGCCTTGTGCCTCTCCCCAGTGTAAACGCCCCTGAGAGGACCCAGTTAGTGTGGATACGGCTCTGGGCCTGGCATACAGCAGCTGGAGCCAAGTCAGGAACCAAGGCCCGAATCCAAATTTGCCCAGGACTGCCCAAAGGTAGCCCCACTCGACTGAGTCGAAAGCCTTCTTGGCGTCGAGTGAGGCCACCACCCCCGGTTTGTCGGACGAGGCAACCACCATATGTGTGTGCAATCGACAGATGTTTATGTCTGTTCCCCTGTTAGGCATGAATCCCGTCTGGTCCGGGTGTATTAGGGCCGTGATGACTGTGTTTAATCGATTGGCCAGAATTTTAGAGAGAATTTTTGTGTCAGCATTAAGGAGGGAAATGGGGCGATAGGAAGAACAGAGTCGGATCCTTTCCTGGCTTGGGGATGACCACTATTATCGCCTCATGCTTTGAGTCAGGAAGGGGGCCCTCGTCCATGGATTTAGCTAGTAGAGATTGAAGTCTAGGGGCCAGTTGTTCTGCATACATTTTATAAAATTCCACCGGGATACCATCCGGTCCTGGTGTCTTACCCAATTGCATCATTTTAAGTGCCTTCAGGATTTCTTCAACTTTAATGGGGGCATCTAGTTTATTGGCATAGGTTGGGGTGAGGGTGGGTATATCAATATCCTCAAGGTAGGTTACCAACTCCGTGGAGTCGTAGACAACTCAGGAGCTATATAGTGTTTGATAATAGGAGGCAAATTCGCAATTAAATTCCTCCGGTGTGGAGAGGAATGAACCGTCCGCAGCCCAGATCTGTCCTATGGTCATACCCGTAGACTGCTCCTTGGAGAGCCAGGCCAACAGGTGGCCAGTCTTCTCCCCCTGTTCAAATATCCTCTGTGTCTGATGGAGGAGTCTCTTCTGCGTTAGAGTTGTCCTCAGCAGAAGGGTCTCTCTTAAGAGGGATTGCAATCAGGCAAAGGTCTGTGGGTCAGGGGACATGACATACAAAGCTTTCTGTCTCTTTGCCTCCGCTTCAAGGTTAGTGAGATCTTTCCTACGTTCCCAACGAACTTGCGCTATTATGGTCTGGTACTGTTCCCTGGAATATGCCTTAAAAGCATCCCAGACTGAGGAGGCCGAGGCCGAGCCAGCGTTTATTCTCCAGTATGACTCCAACCATAGGTGTGCGCAGCCTATTGTATTAGGGTGTGCACCTCAAAGCTTCAACACATATGCCTTTGTGACATATTAACCCGCCTCTTCCCCACTCGTCATCCTAAAACAATGGGGGGGGGGATTGGTGGCAGGTGAGCACACAGGGGGACCTGGGCAGCAGAAAGAAAAGGAACTGGGACGAGAGGGGTGGCATACATTGGTACCAATCCCCTGTATTTTCCTCCCGTGGCAGCTGAATATTGGCGAGAGGAAGAGGAGAAGCCTACTTTCAGCTGCTGCAGAAGAAAATACGGATCGGTCCCTTAATTTCCACTCAAGCCACCTATCTTATCCAGGTTCTGGGGGTCGGCAAGTAAGGATCGCGGCTTACCTGTCACCTGCCCACAATTGATGGGTTGTCAACTCCAGGATTAGGGTGTGCCCAGGCACACCTGGCACACCCCTTGCGCACGCCTATGACTCCAACTCATTCCTGTACTTCGGTTCCACCTCCGTATCCAAAACCCAATATCTGGACAATCGCCAGTGTTTTTCTGATGGAGCCATCGAGAGATCATACTAGCAGATTTAGATACACTAACAAACTGAAGCTGAACTCAAGCTTACACTGCAGTTGCGCAAGCAGTTACAGCAATTTTTTTCCTTCTTTAAGGATAAAGGTTTTACATAAATTAAAGTTGATTATTGTAAGCACTCTTGTCAGTGATAAACGGCTTGTCTCAACACTGATACATTTGCAGGAGAGCTTGTTCTGTTGAAAAACATCAGACTTACTGGCTGGATCACCGAATAAGAAAAAGAAGCCTAAAAAAAAGAAAACAAATGCAGCCATCACAATGGTAAGCGGCAATATAATAAATGTTTGCTTTTGGTTTTAAAGGGTAAGTTCATCTTTGGGAACATGTTATGTGTTTCATTCATTTTTAGAGTGGAACATATAACATTTTTTCTCCTACTGCAGCCTCTCCCCGATCCCCCTTCTAATTGTGACAGAGGGCCGGGGATCTTCTCCTCACACCCACTGTCAAAATTTGAAAACAACACAGTTGTGTGGGCCTCCAACTGCACGGCTGCGCCATTCATGCACAGTTCTGTGAATTAATGCACTACAAGTACCAACAGCCTTTGCAGCTATCAGTATGTAGTTCTCAATGAACTACTAGGGTGCTGATGAGTATAGTTCATTGATGCTTCCTGTCATTTAGTAATTGCTTGCCTATACAAGGTACGAGCAGACAGCTACACTGACAGTCTGCAGGAGCCTGAGATTGCATCCACGATCTGCTGATTGTAGGTGCAATACTTTACAGCAGGGGTAGGCAACCTGGGGCACTCCAGCTGTTGGAGAAATGGGGAAATGTAGTTCCACAGCAGCTGGAGGACTACTGGTTGCCTACCCCTTCTTTACTGGCTCCTAAATAACGGAAAATTGTATACTTACCTTGCGTAATTTTCCTTTCCTGACGCATCCCATGGCAGCACACACACTGGGTTGTGACTCCGCCTCCACAACCTGATAGGACTGGTTAGCTTTAAGTTTTGAAGAGGAGTCCACTGCTGTATTCTCAGTAACGATCACCTTAGAAGGGTGGGATTCTGTGTGCTGCCATGGGATGTGTCAGGAAAGGAAAATTACGGAAGGTAAGTATACAATTTTCCATTTTCCTGACGCATCATGGCAGCACACACATTGGGAAATAACTCGCTACTTGGGTGGGTGCTTTCAGAATATTTATTTACTCAGGTACAAGGTATAGAGGAGTTAGTTTGAATCATTGATCTCCCGACTCAACCGTAGTTATTTGAGCCGGATCTATTCTGTAGTGTGACATGAACGTGGTTTTGGAAGACCGAGTTGCTGCCTTACAAATAGTTTCTGCTGACACTCTGCAGTACGCTGCCCAGGAGGTGGCCACTGCCCTGGTCGAGTGGGCTTTCAGTCCATCCGGTATCGGGAGTGATTGTATAAGGTATGTCCTTTTGATGATTTTAATTAGCCAAGCCGCTATTGTTCCTGAGGAGGCTGCTTGCCCTCTTCTGGGGCCATGCGGAATGACTAGCAGGTTCTCGACCTTCCTGAGCGGTCTAGTAGCTTCTAGGTAGGAAACAATGACAGATTTAATGTCCAAGGGGTGTGGATGCCCTCATTAGAGAGGAAGACTGGAAGATTGATTTCTGAGTTAAAGTGGAAGGTAGATGCCACCTTGGGTATAAACTGTTCCGAGGGTCTGAGGACTACTCTATCCGGATAAAAGACTAGATGCGGTTCTTTAATCAATAGAGCTTGCAGCTCTGAGACTCTCCTGGCAGACGTTATTGCGATCAGAAATGATAGCTTGAGCGTTAGATCCCATAAGGATATTGATTAAAGAGGAAAGAATGGTTCTTTCGACAGAGCTTCTAGAACGTTGGATAAGTCCCAGGTTGGAAAGACTGGTTTCCTGGTTGGCCTTATCTTCAGGCATGCCTTTAGGAACTGAATTATGAGGGGGTCTAATGCCCATCTGGTTCCCATCATTGCAGAGAGGGCAGAGACTTGCACTTTGAGAGTGCTCGAACCTAGCCCCCTTCTAGGCCTAGTTGCAAGAACTCTAGAATATGAGAAACTGACGGAGAGAGTGGATCCCAAGACTGTTGCTGAGCAAAAGCAGTGAATCTCTCCCAGATCCTGTTATACGTGCTGTTTGTTGACCTTTTCCTGGCCTGTTGTAGCGTGGTCACTACTCTAAGTGAACATCCTTGATCCAGCAGCCTTTCCCTTTCAACCTCCAGGCCATTAAGTGTAAACGTTCTGGTGACGGGTATATGAATCGACCCTGCGAGAGCAAATCCGGGCTCACTGGAAGCGGAAGCGGCTCTTCTGTGTTCAACTGTAATACGGTCGCGAACCAAGTTCTCCTCAGCCAGAATGGTAATACTGCTATGACCCTGGATGTCGAGTTCCTCAGTCTGGTCAGAAATCTGGCTATTAGGGGAATCAGAGGAAAAATATAACCCAGTTGAAATTCCCATGGGAGGTGAAGGCAGTCGATCCCTGCTGCTGTCGGATAGTCGGCCCTCGCCAAGAATTGGTGACATTTGTTGTTTTCTGGGGTTGCCGCCAGATCTATATGGGGAGTTCCCCATCTGCGAGTAATGAGAGTGAAGGCTTGGGGACTGAGAGACCACTCATTGTTCGATACGAATATCCTGCTCAGATCGTCCGCTAGTTGATTTTGTATACCCGGAACGTAGATCGCCTTCAAGTTCGCCAGGTGAACCTGAGCCCACTCGAGTATGGGTCGAACCTCTTCCATGAGCGTTTTGCTCCTGGTACCTCCTTGTCTGTGGATGTAGTTCACCGCCACAGTGTTGTCCACACGCAAGAGAATGCTCTTTCCTGCTAGGAATGGCCCGAATGTTAGGAAGACCTGCCAGGCGGCCCTGAGTTCTAGGACGTTTGAGACTATGCCCCGTGGGCGAAAAGACCAACGTCCCTGCGCTCCGTGATGTTGGTAATGTGCTCCCCATCCCTGGAGACTGGCATCTGTCGTGACTATTTCTGGTAATGGAGGGACTATGGGTCCACAGCGTGTCAGGTTGCTGACCCGTGTCCACCACCATGCGGATTTTTTTACTGCCTTGCTGATGAATATTTGCTGCTTCATTGAAGACCCGTTCCATTGTGACAGGAATGAGTTTTGAAAGATCCTTGAATTCCATTGGGACCACTGGACCATTAGGAAGGTGGAAGACATCGAGCCCAGGATGCTCAGACACCTTCTGGCAGGAAGGTGCTCTGCCGCCAAGAGGTTCTTTATTTTGTGAACCAATGGTCCTATCTTCTCTTGGGGTAGCCCGACCGTATTGGAGCTGGTGTCCTAAGAAGATAATTTTTTGCGTTGGGACCAGGCTGCTCTTTTTCCAGTTTATTATCCAGCCGAACTGTTGAAGTGTGGAAATTAGAATAACTCGATGTTGGAGGAGAGTTTGCTGGTTGTCGGCCAGAAGGATAATGTCATCGAGAGTGCAGGACTCTTAGTCCTTTTTCTCTGAGATGCGCTATCACCGGTAGCAAGACCTTTGTAAAGGTTCTGGGGGCCGTAGATATCCCAAATAGGAGGCTTTTAAACTGAAATTGCTGGCGACCTATTGCAAAGCATAGGTATTTATGGAAGGTTTGATGCACCGGAATATGCAGATAGGCGTCAGACAAATCGACCGAGAGCATCCAGTCCTTTGTTCCTATTGCTATTAATATGCACTGGAGGCTCTCCATCTTGAAGGATTCGACTGAAATTGTTTCGTTTAGGTTTTTCAAATCTAGCACTGGCCTCAAATCTCCCATCTTCTTTGCCACTAGAAAGAGCGGAGAATAGAATCCTATTCCCCTCTGTTCCTGTGGAACCTCTACAACTGCTTGTTTTTGTAACAGTTCTAGAATATAACTGGCTAGGATCTTTCGTTCTGGGAGAGAAGATGGTGGTCTGGTAGGTCTGTAGTGATCCTTGGGAGGTTTGTGTTTGAATGTCCATCTGTGACCCTCTTGGATGGTGGAAATCATCCAGGGGTCTTTTATTTGATTTGACCATACCTGAGCAAATAGCCTCAACCTCGCTCCTACTATTGCAGGCTGGGCGTGCGTGCCATCAAGATGACTTCTGCTGGTCTCCTGAATTGGGGATCTTTGGTTTCTACACCCTCACAAAGGACGGTTGGGGATTTCGCCAGTTTCGCTTGAATTCCTTCCCCGATATGTAAGATCTTGCCTCTCGGTACCTTTCCGGCAGATGGCGTCTAAAAGGTGGATTTCTTTGCTGTTTAGGTCTTCTATTGGAAGGCATGAGACCCGATTTTCCCCCTGTAACCTTCGAGATCGCTGTATCAAGCTTAGGACCGAATAAGTTGGTGCCGTCGTAGGGAATTCTACACCAAGTTGATTTAGAAGTCGCATCTGCGACCCATGGTTTTAACCACAGTGCTCTCCTAGACATTACTGATGCCAACATCGCCCTTGCTGATGATCTTATTATATCCGCTGCTGCTTCCGCCACAAAGTCTCCTGCTAGGCTGAGTTCTTGCATAGCGGATATGATTTTTTCCTGGTCTGCTGCTTCCAGCTACAGTTTTGCAATGTTGGATGCCCAGCAGGTAATCGCTCTGCCGACCGCTGCCAGAGTGATCGCTGGCCTGCATGCTCCTCCTGCAGCTGAATAGGCCTTCTTAAGATCGAGATCTATTTTCCGATCCATTACATCCCTAAAGGTCACGACATCCTCAATCGGGAGAGTTACACGCCAAGCGCATTAATGAGGAATCCACCACCGGAGCTGAGATTAGAGGGTTTACCATGGGTTCCCTTAATGGGTAGAGTTTAGCTATCCTGTTGTTTTAGACCGGATTTTTTATCTGGTTTCTGCCACTCATCCTTTATTAACTCCTCTAGTTCTTCAATAAAAGGAAAAGATTCAGGGTCCTTTTTCAGGTTAGAAAAGTACTTTCTAAACTTGCGTGGGGCATCTTTCTCCTCCTCCCAACCGATTGCCTCTTTTACTTGTTTTGCAAAAGGATCTATAAGTGCAAAATCTAATGTAGTGGGCATTAGAATTTCGTCCTCTTCTGGGGACTCTTCCTGTAGAATATGAGAGACTGACGGGAGAGATGTTGAGGCGTATAAGAGGTTGAGGCCACTGAAGGCTGTCTGGTGGGTTCGTGGGCTGCCACTTGCATGATAGATTCTTTTACTGACTCTCTTATTATGTTGGATGCTTCCCTTGCATCCAATTCTTTTTCACGAGTTGCTTCATCAAAACAGATTTGGTAGACTAATTTACTAGGCAGTGCTACTGCCCCGCAGACCCAGCAGGCATTGGCCGCAGGATGGGTACGTCGGTCATCACGAGGTTGACAGGATGAAGCCGCATCTCTGTGGTGATGGGAGGAGGTTCTTGACCGACTTCCTTGGGACTGGGAGTGTCTTGAAGGTGAGCGGTCCCTGCGTTTGGAGTGCGCTGACCTTGATGATCTGCCAGAGCTACCAGAATAAGATAGCATTAGTGGCAAGGCTCTCTTTTACTCCTCTTCACTACTTACCTAATGTATGCCCCTTACCTTGCAGCTCGTGGATGGTCTGCTGGAGCAGCGGCCTCCATGGGAGGTGATAGAGTGTACCTGAAAGGAAGAGGTCTTTAAGTAGGAGGTGTCAGTCAGTTATACAGTGCTGGAAAGGTGGAAGAGTGATACAAACTTACCAGTGACAGAGATAGAGCTATGGTCACAAGGCAGCACTGTGGGGAGGCAAAATCGGTGAGGTATGAAGCTCTTGCCTTCCTAGGGGCTAAAATGTCAGAATTCTCCATTTCTAAATAAACCGCCGTCGCAGTGGCTGTGACGTCATGCTCGCGCATGCGCAGTGGCCATTCGCGGCATCCGGCGCCATCTTGGAACCTGGTGAGATTGGAAGCCGCCTGTGTCAGATCCTGTGCGCCCTAGAGCTGGCGTCATGATTGGAATGGAGATGCCAAGGGACTACAGCGCCCAGCGCGCCCGGAATCATAAACCAATACACAGGCAAAAATATATATACAGGAGAGCCCAAGCAAGGGAAGTGCCATATGACAGAGAAAAGAGAGAGAATATACATGGAGGCCGCTGCAGATGTCACCAATACCTTTTTAAGGTTTGAAAGGTATAGATCATTTTTTACATACCCCTGAGACCACCAGAGTGGGGTTCCCTGCATAAAGCTCATTTAGAGACTGTACAGTCAGGGCTTCCAACTAGGAGAGGCTGAACCTAGCTAGGGTGAAGCGGTAAGGGGTTTCCAAGCTTTTACCTGTCCAACCGTCTAGGTGAGGAAAAAAAAGAGAATACAGCGGTGACTTCCAGTGACTTACAATGCAGACTCCTCTTCAAAACTTATAGCTAACCAGTCCTATCAGGTTGTGGAGGCGGAGTCACAACCCAATGTGTGTGCTGCCATGATGCATCAGAAAAAATAAATGTACTTTTTTTTTTTTTTTAACTTCAAAAGATGTTAATTCATTGTTTTTTTTAGAACTGTGAGCTTATCCTTTAATATTGCTTTAAATCACAGCTACTGTATGCCTTTCCTATTATGTAGAAAGTAATAGGATCCCTGGATAGTAGACACCATTTGCTGCTTGTACTCACCTACTTCTCCCTCCACCATTTGCCCACCAGAGCCCCTCAAAATAGTGTAAGTTCTTGGCCAGCTCTGGGGCACTTACACACTTTTAATAATCTACCCCATATGACAGCATTCAGGTCTGGCAATTGGCCCTTCTGGCACCCAGCGTTGTATTGCGGCAGGCAGGAAAGAGTCACTTTCTCCTTCTTACGTGGGATTACTAGGTGAAAGTGAAGTAAAAGGAAGTACAGTAACAGGGAAGGTTAGTACAAGTTCCAGAGGGTATCTGATTAAAAACACCCGTTATGTGAGAAATAAAAGTCTGCCATTTAGACCTGCAAATGATAGTTGCCCGGTTGTGCCTGGTATCAGTACATTCTGAATTACAGACTAAGAAGCAGGAGAGGGAGGTTTATTTGTATGTGATTGTTGGATTTATTTGCTTTGATTTAAGATCTTTACAACATCCTGGAAACATAGTTTTTTTCTCCAATTGTCTTCCAGGGCAGCATCCGAGAGAGAGGCTCCTCCATCGTGCAACAGGAAACACATTAGTCCACCATTGTAAATTTGTTAGTCTCACCTGTGTGCCTCAGTTGTTTTGTGTTTCCTCCAGACCCACAGGAGCTGCAAACGTTTGTTATTTTATCCAGTCTCTGTGCTTTCTGCAGGGGACTCCCTGACCAGCATCCCAGCCCAGGGGGCCTTGGGAGGGCGAGCAGGGGCAGCAATCTGAGCTTCAAGGCTCTGCCTGAAGTTTCACCCCTACAGAGGGGTATGCAACTATCCCTCTAGCTGCACTACATGCCGCCGGAATTTTCCCCCATAGCTACTGCTCTTCGATAGTGGAGGGCCATCCGGCTGAGCCCCGCACTCCAGGTGCTTTAGAGGTTCCCTCACTGTGCAGGTGACCTGGCCGCCGACCCTCCTGCTCACCAATCATATTCTGCTCTCATCCCACAAACATCTCTGCAAGTTCCACTCGTTTGCGATCCTGGGAGGTATAGCAAGAGAGGCTGGATGCATCATTTCTGATCGTGCAGTCCGGTCGGTGGCCATCTTGGTGGAGGCTGGAGCCTCCAGGGAAAAGGCCTTTAATGTGCCCCCTCCCTATTGGAAAACCAGGAAGGAGGACACCAGAGAGGACGTGGCAGGTGCAGATGTGTCCACCAACCCGCACAGGGTCAGCTGGGGGCGGGGCTGGAGCAGGAAGCAGAAAGGGCTCTCTAAACAGAGGATCCCAGTGGCCGGCCAGGTCGGACGCTTCTCCACCCTGTCCTGTAGATCTTGCATGTCAGGACAGCTCCAAGGTAAGCCAGAGCACTCTGGAGTCACCTCTGTGTTTACCTCTCTACAAACCGTACAATTGCATTGTACACCGCCAAGCTCACTAAGGCCCTTTGTGCTTACTTGCAGGCAAAGGCCCCAGAGGAAAAAAGGGGGCAGACCAGAGTAAGGCATGCGCCTCTTGCGGTCACCGGTTTTTCCCTGAGTGAAAAAAGACACTATGCCAAAAATGCAAAATGGTGGCTAAGGAGTCAAAAGGCTTCCTTAAGGACATGCTTAACTCCTTCAGAAATAAAAAGCACTATTGGTGCCAATACGCTCAGCAGTAGAGATGCTGGAGGTGCCAGCAAGCTCTAGCCAAGCCAGTACCCCATCTAGTCGTTGATTCAGATAACTCAGAACAAAACTCAGAGGACGGCTTATGCTGGGATTCCGAGGAGGATGACTCTGCATCAGAGGGCACCCTATTTCCCTCAGAGGACACAGATAATCTTCCAAGGCTCGGTCTCATCTGGTGCGACTTTTCATGCAACTTGGGACTGCAGAGTCACATGACAAGTCATACCCCATGACTTCCAATGAGCACCGTTCATATCTGTGCGACTTCAGGTCACAGCGACTTCAAAGTGGTCCCTGCACTGCTTTGGTCCCACTTTAATGTGACTTGAGGTCCATAGACCTCAAGAATACACAGACATGGTTTCAAGTTGCATCAAAATCGAGGCAAAATTGCATCAAAAAATCGTGCGACTTTCAGGTTACAGTAGTGGAACCTAGCCTAAAGGCTATAGCAGACACACTGGGTATCAAAGAGCAAACATCTGCAGGGCTTTCCCTGCACGACAAAATATACAGGGTGTTGCAGCCCAGAACACCCAGGAGAAGTTCTTCATACTAGCTGCGGTCAAGCGCAGGTATCCATTTGCAGAGGAAGACACCAATACTTGGGCGCAAATGTCCCAAAGTGGATGCCTTCCTCGTGAGAGTTGCAAACAAATCCGACTTTACTTTTGATGATGCAGAGCATGAGAAGCAGGGGCGGCAATTTTGAATCCGACAATGGCTTCCACCTGCACAGCTCGCACCCTATTAGCTGGCTTTCTCAACTGCAAGCGTTCCTAGGAGATACGCCAAGGGAAGAATTAGTGAGGACCAATCCCACACTAACCAGAGTGGTGAGATATTTTCTAGGGCCACGGCCTTAGGGAAGAGAGCCCTGTGGCTGAAAGTCATAGGAGGGGACATCGCCTCCAAGAATAGGCTTTATGGGATCCCATTCACAGGAAATTTTCTGTTCGGGCCAGACCTGTAAACGGTCCTGGACAGGACTGCAGCGAAGAACAAAGGGTTCCCCTCAAGCAAAAAACAAGCAGGGGAAGGCACCCTTTTGTCATTCCAGGAGATTTTAGTCGCTCAACAGAAGAACGGAGGTATGCATGGCCACAATAGACTTGCAAGACGCATACTTGTATGTACCCATAAAGAAAAGTCATCAAAGATACCTAAGGTTAATGATCCAGGGGCCGGTGGTCACCCTGCATCTGCAGTACACATCTTTTGCCTTTTGGCATCTCTTCTGTGCCCAGAATCTTCTCAAAGATTATAGCAGATGCGCTTAAGGGCCTGAGACAGCAAGGCATAGGTGTGATACCATACCTAGACAATCTGCTGTTCTTTGCAGATACAGCAAAGAACATAAAAAACAACCTCTGTGCAGGTATTTCCTATCCACAAAACCTTGGATTGGATAGCAAATACAGAAAAATCGTAGCTGACCCCAAGCCAGAGGTGGTATACTTGGATTATGTGCTAGACTCCAGAGTAACCAAAACCCTCCAGACGGAAGAAAAGAACGAGGCAGTGCTAGGACTGATGATGACCTCGATCCCAGCCATCACCTGGGCACAGCTCCACATGAGGCCTCTACAGAATCACATTTTGACCCAGTGGGATGGTGATCCATCATCCTTACAAATGTCCATTCCCGTCCCTTGATTGGTCACACAATCTCTTCAGTGGTGGCTTACTCTGCTTCGTTATGCCGAGGGGCACAGATGGGCACAAGCCAACCCTGTGAGGATTACCACAGACACCAGTACCCTAGTATGGGGGGCACACATGGGGGATCTCTGTACACAGGGGAGATGTAAATCCAGATGGTCTCAAGCCTCCTAGTACATGAGCGAATTAAAAGCCATAGAGGAAGCGCTGAGCGCATTGCAACCAGCTATCCAGGGGAAAGATGTCCGGATTCAGTCAGACAATGCCACAACAGTGGCATACCTGGACAGGCAAGGAGAGACAAAATCTCCTTGTTTGAGCCTGACAGAAGCAATTCTGTCATGGGCTAAGACAAACATCTGATCAACCTCGGGCATCCACTTGAAGGAAACAGACAACACGCTGGCAGAATTTCTAAGTCGAAATACCATAAAACAGACAGAGTGGTCTCTAAACCAAGCAACCTTCTTGTGGATCACGCAAACCTGGAGAGTGCCCGAGGTAGATCTGTTTGCCTCAAGGACAAATGCGAAACTGCCAAGGTTCTTCTCGCTGGATACCACAGATGGCAACATCAGAGTGGACACGTTCAATCAAAGCTGGGCACACCAGCCGAGTTATGCATTCCCTCTGACCGCACTAATACCAAAGGTGAGCCAAAGAATCATGGAAGAAAGCGCAACAGTGATACTTGTAGCACCTCATTGGCCCCAGGGAAAATGGTTCAGTCACTCGAAGAAACTGTTTCCAGCCCCACCAGATACAGCAAGACCTACCGGACCTCCTATCACGAGGGCCTGTCAACCACCCGAATCGCTTGGTTACTGAGAGTTTGAGGCTGCAAAAGAAAGAACTGTCAGACAGAGTGATCAACCCCATTCTAGCCAACAGAAAACCCCATAAATAGAGTGAGAAGGAAGTTTGTCCCCTGGTACGGAAACAAACAGGATTCCGACAGAGATTCATCCTAGCGATTTGGGGTATCCTGCAGGAGGGAACAGACTTGAACCTCTCTCGGAGCACGCTGAAGGTACAAGTGGCAGCACTCTCCCCCTGTCTGGACACCAGATTAGCAGAGGACCCATTTATAAAGAGATTCCCAATCTCGTTAAATAGAGCCAGACCTGCTAAAGTCGGCTCTGACATGGGACCTCTCCACGGTGCTCAGAGGTTTCCTCTCTCCGCCATTCAAACCACTGGAAGAGTGTTCAGATAAAATTCTTACACTAAAAATGCACTCTTAGTGGCCCTAGTATCGGCCAGGGGAGTAGGTGAAAGTCTCAAGGTTTTTTTACACGATGGAACCCTACTGACTGATCCAGGCAGATAAAATAGTCCTTTCGCCAAACCAAGTTTTTTCTACCAAAAGTCTCTTCAACCTTTCACAGGATGCAGAATGTGGTTATCACATCTCTTCCTAAGGCAATGGATAGCAGAAAAGAGACACATACAACAAACTAGATGTAATACTCATAGCTTATCTCGAGAGAACAAAGGGCAAAGAACTGCCATGTCATTTGTCCTCTATGCAGGAGTCAATAAGGCAAAGCAGGCATCGAGACTCATGATGGCCAGAGGGATAAACCCCTGCCATACAGATGGCCAAATTGGGGGACAAAACCAGGCAGGGGCAACTCTGGAGCAGGTCTGCAGGGCAGCGACATGGTCGAGCTTCAGTACCTTCGCGAGACACTACCACAGCGACCAGCTGTCAAGACCAGACATTGGTTGCAAGGTGCTCCTGGCCTTATTCCCACCCTAGTAAGTATATTGCTTGATACATCCTCTTGGATGCTGCCCTGGAAGACGATTGAAGAAAACAGAGTTAGGTACCTGGTAACTCTTTTTCTAACAAGTCTTCCAGGGCAGCACTAGTTCCCACCCTAAGCGATGATAGGTGAGAATAACAGGTGACAGGTGAGAATAACAAATTTATAATGGTGTACTAATGTGTTTCCTGTTGTAGGAAGGAGGAGCCTATCTCTCGGATGCTGCCCTGGAAGACTTCTTAGAAAAAGAGTTAGGAGGTACCTAACTCTGTTTTTTTTTTTTTTTCAAATTCCTTATTTATATAGGGTACAAGAGGTAACCATCAAGTCACATCACAGTCTGGACAACGAACAAGTAGTCAAGATAGATAAGTGCATTATAGATACAAAAGTGCAAATCAGATACTATATATATATATATGATAACTAGTACAAACATGCAAGTAGAGAAAGGACTGCTAATATGTGCTCAAGGTCAGGTACCCAGGTTTTTTATTAGAGTAGACCGAAAAAAAAAAGGGGGACTAAAAAGAGGGAGAGAAATCAGAAGGGTGAGGGAAGACAAAAGAGGTAAGCACCAATGGATGGGGGGGAGTAATAAACCACCTCCTGGAAACGTAGTTTACTCACAGGACCAAGGTTTGCTGCAGAATAGTCTAGACTCTAGAACAAGAAGAGTCAGACGGCCTAACCTCATTGTGTATGATTAGTTTAACGGGTTGTCTTCTGCATCTATACATATTTATTGCTTTGGGAGGATTGTTTGAAAGTATAAGGCCAGCAGGTTTTTCTAGTATCATAGCTTCAGTTTGAGCTTGCTAGCTTAGCACTATAGACTTTTTTTTTTTTTAAACACATCTTGCTTGACATAAGATATTCTCTCTATTTCCAAAGACAAGAAATTGCACTTGGTAGGGCATAGGCAAGTAGGTTTACCAAGGCAAACTGTGTTATTTGGTTATTTATCAGCTGGAAAATGTAACCTTAAAACATTTATTAATTTATGTTGTGGGCCAGCTCTAAAGAGCTTACACAATGCACCCCATAAGACATCATTCAGATCTGGCAATTGTCTGTTCCAGCATCTAGAGATCCATTGTTGCAGCCGGACCAGAGACACTCCCGTTCGGCTTCTGTCAAAGGGTCATGACCGAAAAAGGTCCATTAACCGGCTCCCGATCTGCTCTCTCAGCCAATGGCTGAGAGCGGTGACCGGGGTGTTCTGACAGGGGGGCCGTCCCCCTGTCAGAACACAATAGAACAGCAAGGGAGATCGCTGTACTTGCATTGGATTGTTAGCATAGTGACTCGACCTGAGCTGTCAGTTTTTTATTCATTCAGCCTGCTGGGTTGAACGAAAAAAAAACTAGCAGTGTGTACTAGGCTTTAGTGGACGGTAAGTACAAATACCGAACAATGTCTTATTGTTAAAGAATTTGACATTCTTCTGTCACATGAGAAACGAGGGCTGTCATTTTTGACAACCTTCCGAAAATGCTCTTTGCATGAGTTTATCTGGTTTTGACAGTTTGAGTTTATAATATATGCGTACTTTGAAAACACTGTTGTCAGGAATATTTTAAAGGCTTGCACTCAAGAGGGCAGGCTTAAAGCAAGTTCAAAGCTACAACCAGAGCCTATAGGCTAAAGCTGGCCACACATGGGTCGTTATTGTTTTTGAGCCAGCAGACTAATCAAAAAAAAAAAGCAACAGGTTCCCCCATCCACACAATCAGGGTGGATAGGGAACTCCTCCCTTCTGCACTATTATATTATGACAGCAGGAATCTTCCTCTGTCAGAATACACTGATACACCGACTGGCTGCATGTGCTGATTGTGCGAAAATTTACCAGTAGTTACATTCGAGAGGACTCAAACGAATCCTTTTGAACTGGAACAGCCATAGATGGCCACATTTCAATCCATATATGGCCAGCTGAAGACCTGAGTCTTCACACCTGAGTGTAGCAGTTTGCCTTGTTTTTGCCATGATTTTTTTACAGGTCAAAAGGTCACCAATGTAAAAAGCAGAAAAACGCCCAAATCTGGCTAAAAAAAAAGAACTTGTTTGAGCTTCAGTCGTTTTGGAGCGGAGATGTGAACCATCTCCATAGAGAATTGTTTTTTTTTCAGGCTTCAAGCTACAAAACGCTCAGGTGTGAATAGGTACTAATGGATTAACCCCTTTATAATAGAAGGTAAAATACATTTTAATTCTTGAGGGCCAGTTCACACCATGCCCAAACATGAAGGCAGCATGTAAAATGCACATTTGCAATCTGCAGCTGGTGTCAATAGCAAGTTAATGACGCCCCCGCACCAGATCACATGGTACTTTTGCACCATGCTATCCGGTTACAGTGCATTTTAAAAAGTAGTGCACGCTACTTTGGTATAGTGCAGATTTAGCCCATTCAAAATGAATGGGCTGAAATTGCCCCACACAGAACCATATGTGAATCGCACAGGATTCATGTGCGGGCATGGTGTGAACCAGCGCTGAACCCAGTTTTGCAACTTTGGCACGTTAGTAAAACTGTAAATATCATTGCAAGCACTTAAAGCGGAGCTCCGCCGAAATTTTTTTTTTTAAAAGTCAGCAGCTACAAATACTGCAGCTGCTGACTTTTTAAAACATGGACACTCACCTGTCCAGGGCGCCCGCGATGTCGGCACCCGAGGCCGAACCGTCTCTCGGTCCTCGGGTGCTGCCGTCTTCTTCTTCGGTAAGGGAATCAGGAAGTGAAGGTTGCGGCTTCACTTCCCGGTTCCCTACTGCGCATGCGCGAGTCGTGCAGCGCAATACGAATGGTCCCTGCTGTCTCCGGGACCGTGTGTTTCCCAGCAGACAGCGGGGGGCGGGGAATGGGAAGTGGCGTAAATACCCGCAGATTCTGTGGATATTTATGCCGGAAGTGGGTGCAGATACCTGTATTATACAGGTATCTGCACCCCCGTCCCCCCTGAAAGGTGCCAATTGTGACACCGGGGGGGGGATCCGATGAGCGGAAGTTCCACTTTTGGGTGGAGCTCCGCTTTAAGCTGGCCATAGATGGATCAAAATGTGTTTCTGCAGGGACCAGCCAAATTTCAATCCATTTGATTTCACTCCTGTTCGACAGAAGTCTAACGATCAACTTCTGTAGAACAGGCTTGTTGGAAAATTGTGCTCTATCAGCAGCTGCAGACAATGAGTAAATGTGCTCAAATAGTTATAGAAAAAAAAGTAGCTGTTTATTTCCATATATCACCAAAAAAAATCCCTCCCCATAAAATTCTCCTACCCCTGATGATGGCAGCAATACCACACGTGTACATTATTTTTTGTTTATAGCTGTAAAATAGGGCCAAGAAACAATTGTGCTTGTTTTGCTTTTTTTATCCTACCTAAACATGCTGACACTAAATGAAAAAACATTATTATTATTTTATATATCTAAAACCCCTTGACCCTGACACTATGCTAGATCAGGCCCTGATCTAGCTATTTTATCTTTATTTTTTTTTTTTTACGCAAATATTGTTTTGTTTCTGTTCTCGTGTGGGTAGGAGAAAAAGGAAAAAAAAAATCAGAAATGTTTGGGGTATGTGGCAGAGATTCTTCTACTTGTCCATTAGATATAGCTCCCACTTGATTTTGAACAGTGGCTCTTATATGTTTAGGTGTGATGTACTCTGGCTGCAGTGACATATTCTCATTTGTGATCTGTTATGTCTAAGGGTTCTACTCCAAATATCCTTATATTTGAGATGACGCAAGACACTTTTATTTTAGGTTATAGGTCATAGTTTCTCAACTGCGTATCCTGTAATTGTATAGACTTTGCTATAATTTTTGGCACCTGAATAGCTCGTGATTAGGTCTCTCCTTTAAATTGCCCATAGACGAGAGCAGGCTGTGTCTGTGTCTGCTCTGCATAAGCAGAGTGGACACGATCAGCCATTCGCCTGCTCAGCAAGGATCAGCGGATAGATTCCCCACTGTGAAGGTGGATTCCAACAGAGTGCCCCTGTGTGGAACAGGACTAACAAGAAAACTTTGGTGGACTGACATGTTACTAGATGTTTAAAAAAAACATTGTTGCTGCATACTTAAAATGTATTTAGTATGCCAGAAAAAAAGTTACTTCAAAATTCAGCTGTTGAAACAAATATGCTAGTATAGCATAAAAGATCCAATAGACTACAGGTATGTACAGTAAATATAAAAAGTCTACACACGCGTTGAACAAATTATGCTGATGGAACGTATTTTTTACACCTTACAGAACTCCAATCCCTCTTTTGATGCTAAATGGACACTGTGGTTTAGACATCAAAACTAATAATTTAGTTCTTTTGGTAAATTCGTTGTTTTATTGTTTATCTTCTATTTTACTTGATATTGGTATAAACATATCTATTATATCGTATTATTTACTCTTGAAAGTATTTTTTTCATTGCATTTATTATTGTTACTTCTATATCATCCGTCTATGTAACTTTTAAATTATAATTATACAATAAAAAGGTTGTAAACAAAAAAAAGTATACACACCCCTGTTAAAATGTCAGGTTTCTGTGATGTAAAAAAAAAAAAAAAGAGACAAAGATAAATCATTTCAGAACTTTTTCCACATTTTATGGGACCTATAAACTGTACAACTGTCAGAAACCATGAACCAGACCGAGACAGAAGTACAGTAAAATCCCATTTGTTTATTAATAAAAATAAAAAGGTAAATAGAGTAAGCGTAGTCAAAGCATTGCCAGAGCCCAGTAAACGGATCGGGTAGTCAGCCAAGCCAGAGTTCAGTAACCAGATCGGGTAATCAGCCAGGCCAGAAGTCAGGGATCCAAGTAGAGGAACAGCAAGCAGGATAAGGAGCCAGAAGGGATGTCAGCAAAGCCAGTCTTTAAACAGGAACGCAGGAGATGGTTTCTTGTGATGTGACCAAGGCGAAGGCAGGAATGTAGTGAGCTGGAGATCTTTAAGTAGGCGGGACTGATGAGCAGATCCACAACAGCTGGTTAACTGTGGAGAGAGATGAGAGCTGGCAATTAGCCGACAGCTGAGCGGCCAGCTCAGAGAAGGAAAGGCTGAGCTAGCCCTGACAACAACTTAATTAAAAAACAAACTGAAATATTTTGGGCGGGGAGGAGTAAAAATAAAAAAACTAAAATAATGTAGTTGCATAAGTGTGCGCACACCCTCTTATAACTGGGGAGGTAGCTGTGTTCAGAATTAAGCAATCACATTCGAACACATGTTAAATAGGAGTCAGTACACACCTGCCATCATTTAAAGTGCCTATGAGTAACCTTCAAAATAAGTTCAGCTGTTCTAGCAGGTCTTTCCTGACAATTTCTTTGTTGCATCCTACAGAAAAAGCCATGGTCTGCAGAGAGCTTCCAAAGCATCAGAGGGATCATATTGTTAACCACTTAAAGGAATTGTAAAGCTTAGTTTTTTTTTTTAAATAACAAACATGTCATACTTACCTCCACTGTGCAGTTTAGTTTTGCACAGAGTGGCAGCACTCTCCCCCTGTCTGGACACCAGATTAGCAGAGGACCCATTTATAAAGAGATTCCTGATCTTGTTAAATAGAGCCAGACCTGCTAAAGTTGGCAGAACTCTGACATGGGACCTCTCCACGGTGCTCAGAGGTTTCCTCTCTCCGCCATTCGAACCACTGGAGGAGTGTTCAGATAAAAATCTTACATTAAAAAACACACTCTTAGTGGCCCTAGTATCGGCCAGGGGAGTAGGTGAAAGTCTCAAGGTACCACTCCCATTTGGTGATTAGTTTGATAGTGGCTCCACTGTCAGGGTTGCCTAGGGCACCCTGGAAATTCAATGCCTTCTGGCTAAAGTTATTTACATCCCCGATGGAGAGGAGCATGCGAGAATTTCTGGCTGGGCAGGAGTTTCTGGACTCCCCTTTAATTCAATGGGAGGCGTTTAAAGTTCATCTGAGGGGTTTACTAATTACAGAAATCACTAAAGTTAAGAGAAACTCTTCAATGCACAGAGAGGAACTTGAAAAGATGGTGCAGGATTTGGAGGAAATATTTATTCAGGATCCCACTGACTTTGCCAGGGAGTCGTGGAAGTCGGCTTAATCAGCTTATGAGCGACTTCTGTCGTCCACGGCAGAGAAGAAAAGGTTTTTTTCCAAGGCAGCTTTCTTTGAGGAAGGGGAAACCACGGGTCGCCTTTTAGCTAAAATAGCAAACTCACAACAACGGTCCCCGGTGATAGGGGCAATTAGAACAAAGGAGGGGAAGATAGTGAGTTCCCCTGATCTGATACTACAGGAACTGGCAGGATTTTATGAGAACCTGTATCTGCCTACTGGACAGTATACAGGGGAGGAGCTTATGGGATATCTACAGGGCATTCATTTCCCGCAGATCACCACTGAGAATAGGAAGGCCCTGGACGATCCACTTACAGTGGAGTTGCAGCTGGCATTGAATGCATTCCCAAACTGTAAAGCCCCTGGGTCGGATGGGCTACCTATGGAAATTTATAAGCAGTATGCTGAAGTACTACTTCCTAAGCTCCTGACTGTGTTTAACACGACCAGGGCTAACGGAACTCTACCCCCTTCCATGTCCACAGCCAATATTGTTTTGATATTAAAGCCTGGTAAGGACCCTGTCGACCCTGGATCATATAGATCCATTTCCCTGTTACAGAGCGATATTAAGATACTGGCGAAAGCTCTAGCAATTAGACTAAATAAAGTCATTACGTCGATAGTGCATCCAGAGCAGGCAGGATTTATGCCAAATAAATCTACAGCAGTAAATCTCAGAAGACTTTATTTGAACATTCAGTCTCAGGCAGACAATAAGGGACAGAGGTCTTTGCTCTCATTGGATGCTATGAAGGCCTTCGATAGCATCGAATGGGAGTATTTATGGGGTGTTCTTCAGAGGTTCGGATTCGGGGAGATGTACATTTCCTGTGTCCGTTTGCTTTATTGTGGTCCCCAGGCAGCCATTAGAGCGTCGGGCAGAATGTCTCTGGCCCCCTGCGCTAGGTAGGGGTACGAGACAGGGGTGCCCTTTGTCTCCCCTGCTTTTTGCGTTAGCCATTGAGCCCCTGGCCATTAAAATTAGAGATCACCCGGGTATTGATGGCTTTCGATGCTCTATGTGAATGACACTATGATTTTGCTGGGAGATGTCGAAGACTCTCTTCGGGAAACCATGGCCACCATAACGGAATTTGGTACTTACTCGGCTCCAGATTAACTGGACAAAATCCTCCTTAATGTTACTAGATGAAGGGGGCAAGCCACCCACTAACAACTCCATACCCCTGTCTACATCCTTTAGGTATCTGGGGGTCCAAGTGACACCGATGGTGAGAGAATACGGGAAGTTGAATATAACCCCATTACTGCAGAAATTCCGAGACCGGATTAAGACTTGGAACTCACTGTGTTTATCGATAGCGGGAAGGGTGAATCTGATCAAGATGATCCTCATGCCCCAGCTATTGTATTTACTTCACAATTCTCCAGTGGTGGTCCCCTTGAAAACATTCAGAATGGTAAACTCCCTCTTCCTTCTGTTAATTTGGAAGAATCGCCCTCCCAGAATCAAACTTGAGCACCTACAGCGTCCTAAAGATGAGGGGGGATTGGCCCTACCAAACCCATGGCTTTATTACTTAGCAGCCCAGCTTCAGCACCTAATAGGGATCATGGGTGGAGAGACAGATAGTTTGAGTATCGTTCGCAGTTCTTCTGAGATTGTGATGCTACATACGGTAAAGCGAGATTCTGTGCCGTCGGCACTTGAGTCTCTAGCCTTTGGAAAACCAAATAAGGTATACCCGACCTACAATCTTATCCAGAAAATCTGGAACAAAATTAGATACTTGCAGGGGGTGAGAGGATACACTGACTTTAGCCCAATATGGTCAAACGGGACTTACCCTGAAATAGCGCAGTTACAACACGGAGCACTATGGAAGAAATATGGGGTTGTATATATTAGAGATATTTTTCAGAACGGTATTTTGCTATCTTTTGAGGCTCTGCAGGAAAGACACGGCTTGCCATCCAATATGAGGTTCTACTATATGCAACTAAAACATGCGGTGAAGGCTCAGAGCATTGCTTCCGAGTGGTCCTTTTCACCTACACCGCTATTTAACTTAGTCCTGAGAGCTACTAATACAAAAGGTTTTATCTCGCAATGCTATAATATGCTCCTGCAGGGCTTCATGAATAAACACCCCCTGAAAATGATGGAGAAGTGGGAGAGAGATGTGGGACAGATAGATGAGGACCAATGGGAGGAGATCTTACAAGCAGTGCCCACGAGTTCACTTAATGTATCGCAGAGGTTAACACAACTGTATCTAATTTTTAGAGTGTACTATACCCCACACAGACTGCACCAAATGGGTCTTAGAGACAGCCCGACCTGCACTAGATGCAAAAGAGAGCATGGAGATCTGATTCATCTTCTGTGGCGGTGTCCGAAGCTTCATCCCTAATGGGGTGGAGTGGTGGATACCATTAATAGGGTGTTCCAGATCTCTTTGCCTACCAACCCAAAACAGTGTTTACTAAATGTGCTTGAAGTATTTGAATGGGAAGAAAGTGTTAGACTAGCAGTTACTAGCCTTCTATTGATAGCACGTAAGATGATAATGGTACATTGGATATCAGAGGACCCTCCCACAGTCAAGGAGTGGATAGCGGCAGTGGGGAACATAATCAGAATGGAGAAAATGGTATACCAGCACAGGGGGTGCACCCGAAAGTTTGAGAAGCTGTGGGGACCGTGGCTAGATGTACCGGGACTAGTCCCGGTGGACCTGGTGATGGAGAGATTATTGGGTATTAATGCTGACTAAATGTTTTTGAATATACTATTGATTAGACTGATGAGCCGCACTTTGAATATTGATTCTGCTATAATGTATTGAGAATTCCTAAACTATGCAATGTAACTGAGTACTGTTGAAGCCTGGACTTGTATAATTGTTTATGTTGAACAAAATAAAGTTGTTTTTGGATATAAAAAAAAGAAAGTCTCAAGGTTTTTTACACGATGGAACCCTACTGACTGATCCAGGCAGATAAAATAGTCCTTTCGCCAAACCAAGTTTTTTTCTACCAAAAGTCTCTCCAACCTTTCACAGGATGCATGTGGTTATCACATCTCTTCCTAAGGCAATGGATAGCAGAAACGAGACACATACAACAAACTAGATGTAATACTCATAGCTCATAACTCATCTCGAGAGAACAAAGGGCAAAGAACTGCCATGTCATTTGTCCTCTATGCAGGAGTCAATAAGGCAAAGCAGGCATCGAGACCCATGATGGTCAGAGGGATAAACCCCTGCCATACAGATGGCCATTTGGGGACAAAACCTTGCCACCCCCCCCAAGTAGGGTCAAAGCCCACTCGACCAAAGCCTGGGCAACCTCGTCGCAGAAAAGGCAGGGGCAACTCTGGAGCAGGTCTGCAGGGCAGCGACCTGGTCGAGCTTCAGTACCTTTGCGAGAAACATGTCATACTTACCTCCACTATGCAGTTAAGTTTTGCACAGAGTGGCCAGAGTGGCCCCGATCCTCCTCTTCTGGGGTCCCTCAGCAGAGCTCCTGGCTCCTCCCTGCATCGAGTGTCCACATCGGAGAAGCACACTCCTTGGTGGACACCAATGGCTGCGCTGCTATCAATCTATCCAATCAGGACACGAGATACCAGCTAGAGCTGGTATGCTCGTTCCCGGCTGGAGGATGACAGCATGACAGCATTCAGGTTAGTAAAACAGGGGGGGGCTGCAGCACCACCACAGAAGGTTTTTCGCTGTAATTCCACCAAAAAGATTTCAGTTTGTTGTCCAACTGAGTTGTAGAGTTTATAGGTCACATTAGTGACCTATAGCAAGCAGGGCCGGATTTGCCATAAGGCCACCGAGGCCAGGCCTCGGGGCGGCAGCGGTGCAGGGGCGGCGCCGCTCCTGCGGCGACTTCGCGACCGCCCTTAGAAAAGATGGCCGCGAGCCGCCCACTACTGCGCATGCGCAGTTCTGAAGCGCCTGGGCTCGGGAAAGCTCGTACGCGCTCGGCCGGGCGGCGCACGCGCAGTAGCGTAATTGCGCCGCCCGGCGCCATTTTTGAAAAGATTAACAATTAATGTCAGCGGTGCGGCGGCGGGGGGATGACATCTCTCATTGCCAGCACCGCTGTTCCGCCCTCCTTCATCTGGTGGCAGACAGGCAGCGTAGCAAGTGACATCCCCATCTAGTGGCAGTGTGGCAAGTGACATCCCCATCTGGTGGCAGTGTGGCAAGTGACATTCCCATCTGGTGGCAGTGTGGCAAGTGACATCCCCATCTGGTGGCAGTGTGGCATATGACATTCCCATCTGGTGGCAAGTGACATTCCCATCTGGTGGCAGTGTGGCAAGTGACATCCCCATCTGGTGGCAGCGTGGCAAGTGACATCCCCATCTGGTGGCAGCGTGGCAAGTGACGTCTCCATCTGGTGGCAGCATGGCAAGTGACATCCCCATCTGGTGGCAGTGTGGCAAGTGACATCCCCATCTGGTGGCAACGTGGCAAGTGACATCCCCATCTGGTGGCAGCGTGGCAAGTGACATCCCCATCTGGTGGCAGCGTGGCAAGTGACATCCCCATCTGGTGGCAGCGTGGCAAGTGACATCCCCATCTGGTGGCAGTGTGGCAAGTGACATCCCCATCTGGTGGCAGTGTGGCAAGTGACATCCCCATCTGGTGGCAGCGTGGCAAGTGACATCCCCATCTGGTGGCAGTGTGGCAAGTGACATCCCCATCTGGTGGCAGTGTGGCAAGTGAGGTCTCCATCTGGTGGCAGCATGACAAGTGACATCCCCATCTGGTGGCAGCGTGGCAAGTGACATCCCCATCTGGTGGCAGCGTGGCAAGTGACATCCCCATCTGGTGGCAGTGTGGCAAGTGAGGTCTCCATCTGGTGGCAGCATGGCAAGTGACATCCCCATCTGGTGGCAGCGTGGCAAGTGACATCCCCATCTGGTGGCAGCGTGGCAAGTGACATCCCCATCTGGTGGCAGTGTGGCAAGTGACATCCCCATCTGGTGGCAGTGTGGCAAGTGACATCCCCATCTGGTGGCAGTGTGGCAAGTGAGGTCTCCATCTGGTGGCAGCATGGCAAGTGACATCCCCATCTGGTGGCAGCGTGGCAAGTGACATCCCCATCTGGTGGCAGTGTGGCAAGTGACATCCCCATCTGGTGGCAGCGTGGCAAGTGACATCCCCATCTGGTGGCAGCGTGGCAAGTGACATCCCCATCTGGTGGCAGCGTGGCAAGTGACATCCCCATCTGGTGGCAGCATGGCAAGTGACATCCCCATCTGGTGGCAGTGTGGCAAGTGACATCCCCATCTGGTGGCAGTGTGGCAAGTGACATCCCCATCTGGTGGCAGTGTGGCAAGTGACATCCCCATATGGTGGCAGCATGGCAAGTGACATCCCCATCTGGTGGCAGCCAGGCAGTGTGGCAAGTGACATCTCCATCTGGTGGCAACGTGGCAAGTGACATCTCCATCTGGTGGCAGCCAGGCAGTGTGGCAAGTGACATCTCCATCTGGTGGCTGCGTGGCAAGTGACATCCCCATCTGGTGGCAGCCAGGCAGTGTGGCAAGTGACATCTCCATCTGGTGGCAGCATGGCAAGTGACATCCCCATCTGGTGGCAGCCAGGCAGTGTGGCAAGTGACATCTCCATCTGGTGGCAGCGTGGCAAGTGACATCTCCATCTGGTGGCAGCCAGGCAGTGTGGCAAGTGACATCTCCATCTGGCGGCAAGCAGAGTGGCAAGTGACATCTCTATCTGGTGGCAGCATGGCAAGTGACATCCCCATCTGGTGGCAGCCAGGCAGTGTGGCAAGTGACATCCCCATCTGGTGGCAGCCAGGCAGTGTGGCAAGTGACATCCCCATCTGGTGGCAGGCAGAGTGGCAAGTGACATCTCCATCTGGTGGCAGCATGGCAAGTGACATCCCCATCTGGTGGCAGGCAGAGTGGCAAGTGACATCTCCATCTAGTGGCAGGCAGAGTGGCAAGTGACATCTCCATCTGGTGGCAGCGTGGCAAGTGACATCCCCATCTGGTGGCAGTGTGGCAAGTGACATCCCCATCTGGTGGCAGTGTGGCAAGTGACATCCCCATCTGGTGGCAGTGTGGCAAGTGACATTCCCATCTGGTGGCAGTGTGGCAAGTGATGTCTCCATCTGGTGGCAGCGTGGCAAGTGACATCCCCATCTGGTGGCAACGTGGCAAGTGACATCCCCATCTGGTGGCAGCGTGGCAAGTGACATCCCCATCTGGTGGCAGCGTGGCAAGTGACGTCTCCATCTGGTGGCAGCATGGCAAGTGACATCCCCATCTGGTGGCAGCGTGGCAAGTGACATCCGCATCTGGTGGCAACGTGGCAAGTGACATCCCCATCTGGTGGCAGCGTGGCAAGTGACATCCCCATCTGGTGGCAGTGTGGCAAGTGACATCCCCATCTGGTGGCAGTGTGGCAAGTGACATCCCCATCTGGTGGCAGCGTGGCAAGTGACATCCCCATCTGGTGGCAGTGTGGCAAGTGACATCCCCATCTGGTGGCAGTGTGGCAAGTGAGGTCTCCATCTGGTGGCAGCATGACAAGTGACATCCCTATCTGGTGGCAGCGTGGCAAGTGACATCCCCATCTGGTGGCAGCGTGGCAAGTGACATCCCCATCTGGTGGCAGTGTGGCAAGTGAGGTCTCCATCTGGTGGCAGCATGGCAAGTGACATCCCCATCTGGTGGCAGCATGGCAAGTGACATCCCCATCTGGTGGCAGCGTGGCAAGTGACATCCCCATCTGGTGGCAGCGTGGCAAGTGACATCCCCATCTGGTGGCAGTGTGGCAAGTGAGGTCTCCATCTGGTGGCAGCATGGCAAGTGACATCCCCATCTGGTGGCAGCGTGGCAAGTGACATCCCCATCTGGTGGCAGCGTGGCAAGTGACATCCCCATCTGGTGGCAGCGTGGCAAGTGACATCCCCATCTGGTGGCAGCGTGGCAAGTGACATCCCCATCTGGTGGCAGCGTGGCAAGTGACATCCCCATCTGGTGGCAGCGTGGCAAGTGACATCCCCATCTGGTGGCAGTGTGGCAAGTGACATCCCCATCTGGTGGCAGTGTGGCAAGTGACATCCCCATCTGGTGGCAGTGTGGCAAGTGAGATCCCCATCTGGTGGCAGTGTGGCAAGTGACATCCCCATCTGGTGGCAGCATGGCAAGTGACATCCCCATCTGGTGGCAGCCAGGCAGTGTGGCAAGTGACATCTCCATCTGGTGGCAACGTGGCAAGTGACATCTCCATCTGGTGGCAGCCAGGCAGTGTGGCAAGTGACATCTCCATCTGGTGGCTGCGTGGCAAGTGACATCCCCATCTGGTGGCAGCCAGGCAGTGTGGCAAGTGACATCTCCATCTGGTGGCAGCATGGCAAGTGACATCCCCATCTGGTGGCAGCCAGGCAGTGTGGCAAGTGACATCTCCATCTGGTGGCAGCGTGGCAAGTGACATCTCCATCTGGTGGCAGCCAGGCAGTGTGACAAGTGACATCTCCATCTGGCGGCAAGCAGAGTGGCAAGTGACATCTCCATCTGGTGGCAGCATGGCAAGTGACATCCCCATCTGGTGGCAGCCAGGCAGTGTGGCAAGTGACATCCCCATCTGGTGGCAGCCAGGCAGTGTGGCAAGTGACATCCCCATCTGGTGGCAGGCAGAGTGGCAAGTGACATCTCCATCTGGTGGCAGCATGGCAAGTGACATCCCCATCTGGTGGCAGGCAGAGTGGCAAGTGACATCTCCATCTGGTGGCAGCGTGGCAAGTGACATCTCCATCTGGTGGCAGCCAGGCAGTGTGGCAAGTGACATCTCCATCTGGCGGCAAGCAGAGTGGCAAGTGACATCTCCATCTGGTGGCAGCATGGCAAGTGACATCCCCATCTGGTGGCAGGCAGAGTGGCAAGTGACATCTCCATCTGGTGGCAGCCAGGCAGTGTGGCAAGTGACATCTCCATCTGGTGGCAGCATGGCAAGTGACATCCCCATCTGGTGGCAGCCAGGCAGTGTGGCAAGTGACATCCCCATCTGGTGGCAGCCAGGCAGTGTGGCAAGTGACATCCCCATCTGGTGGCAGCATGGCAAGTGACATCTCCATCTGGTGGCAGCGTGGCAAGTGACATCTCCATCTGGTGGCAGCGTGGCAAGTGACATCTCCATCTGGTGGCAGCGTGGCAAGTGACATCTCCATCTGGTGGCAGCCAGGCAGTGTGGCAAGTGACATCTCCATCTGGTGGCAAGTGACATTCCCATCTGGTGGCAGCCAGGCAGTGTGGCAAGTGACATCTCCATCTGGTGGCAGCATGGCAAGTGACATCCCCATCTGGTGGCAGACAGGCAGTGTGGCAAGTGACATCCCCATCTGGTGGCAGCGTGGCAAGTGACATCTCCATCTGGTGGCAGAATGGCAAGTGACATCCCCATCTGGTGGCAGGCAGAGTGGCAAGTGACATCTCCATCTGGTGGCAACGTGGCAAGTGACATCCCCATCTGGTGGCAGCCAGGCAGTGTGGCAAGTGACATCCCCATGTGGTGGCATCATGGCAAGTGACATCTCCATCTGGTGGCAGGCATAGTGTCAAGTGACAAGCGATGGTGGCAAGTGACATGCTCAGGGCTCCCAATGATTCTGCATTATGGTGAGTTGAACTATTTCATTTTACATTACAATGTAATGATAGAAGTAATGTGTTTCAATCATCCTGACACCATACCAACCATGGTGCCGGGAAGGGGATAATATCTCAATGCTACCTCATGCTTCTATCCTCCTTTCTAGAGGGGCATCCCATGAAGGCAATGTCACAATGGGAGGAAGACGTAGGACCCATTACAGGGGAACAGTGGGAGGAAGCCCTTCAAGCAGTCAATGCATGCTCAATAAACGTATCACAAAAAGTTTCCCAACTGTATATTTTGCTGAGAGTACATTATACACCGGTAAAACTGCACAAAATGGGGAGGCTACAAGATCCACTGTGTAACAGATGCAGAAATGCGCCAGGCGATTTGATTCATCTACTCTGGCGTTGCCCCAAACTCCATAGATATTGGACAGAGGTCATGACCTTACTCAATAGGGTTTTTCAAACCAATGTTACTCTTGACCCGCTGAGATGCCTTCTGGGCGTATTAGAGGAGATCATCCCGGAGAATATAACTAGAATGGCCTTTGCCAGAGCCCTATTTCAGGCAAGAAAAACAATACTTTTACATTGGAAATCAGACACACCACCGGTGGTTAAAATGTGGATCCAACAGATGGGTAATACCCTGGTTATGGAAAAGTACATATATCAGCATAGAGGGACCCCAGGGAAATTTGACAAGCTATGGGATGCATGGCTAGATACCCCAGGTATAAGTCCTGTGGAGCTGGTACAAATGAGATTGCTTAAAGGTATATAGAGATGTTTGGGAATGTGGACAGAGGAGATACAGTGTGATTCATGGAGTAATGGCATGGATGTTAATGATATGAGATAGTGGAATAAGGAAGGGGGGAGGAGAAGAAAGACAACAACAGATATAATGGTTAAAAAGGAATTTATTAAAGCTATATTTGTTGATTTTCAGTGGTACATGTATATGTGAACTTGTTAACAAGGGGAAAAAAAGGCTTAATTGAATGTATGTATAACATATAACTGACTATACAGAATGTGATAACCTAAATGTAATGTGATACTATATGTTCCAAGAGCAATAAAAACTTTCTTGATTTTAAAAAAAACCATGGTGCCGGGGATGATTGAGGCACTAACACCAGCCATTGCCCTGAAAAATTGCCAGCGAAAAATCCTTACCCCTCACGCGCTTACCCTGAAGTATTTTTAGTCTGTACAATTAAAGCCAGTTGTTTTCAGTGTTCTCGTGTATGGAGATATGTTTTTAATTGATCTATTGTAGCAGTCATCGATAAAGGACGAGAATGGTGGTGTGTGTGTGGGGGGGGGGGGGGGCGGCATTGAAGTACCCGGCCTTGGGGCGGCAAAGGGAGTAAATCCGGGCCTGATAGCAAGTGGTTAAGGATGTGCACACTTATGCAACCATATTATTTTCATTTTTTATTTTTACTTCCCCCCACCTAAAAGATTTCAGTTTGTTGTCCAACTGAGTTGTAGCGTTTATAGGTCACATTAAAACCACTTCAGCCCCGCTCACTGTATATATACGTCATTTTTTTGAAGATGGATATCTCGGTAACGGCAGCAGCTGCTGCCACAACCGAGATATCCATCTTTACAGTGAGCGATTCTGTACAAGATAATGGTGGTCTCAGCGGCGGGTTCGCCGCGAGATCACCGTTATCGGCGGCGGGAGAGGTGCCACCCCCCCTCCCGCCGCTCTCCCGCACCCTCCGCCGCTTACCGGAGCCGTCGGTAGCGGCGGAGGCGATCGGGTCCTTTCCCTGCTGAGGTATGGAGACAAGTGAGGCCAAGATGGCGCCTACCCGTCTCCATACCATGTGACGGCCGGAGCGACGTCATTACGACGGCTCCGCCCACTCTCTTAAAGGCACAAATTTTTTTAGTGTCATTTTTTTAAACGACTTTTTTTTTTTTTTTTTGCATTTTAGTCTAAATATGAGATCTGAGGACTTTTTGACCCCAGATCTCATATTTAAGAGGACCTGTCATGCTTTTTTCTATTACAAGGGATGTTTACATTCCTTGTAATAGGAATAAAAGTGATCCAAATTTTTTTTTTTTTAAAAACAGTGAAAAAATAAATAAAATAAAATAAATAATAAAAATAAAAAAAATTTTTTTTTAAAGCGCCCTGTCCTGACGAGCTTGCACGCAGAAGCGAACGCATACGTGAGTAGCGCCCGCATATGAAAACGGTGGTCAAACCACACATGTGAGGTATCGCCGCGACCGGTAGAGTGAGAGCAATAATTCTAGCCCTAGACCTCCTCTGTAACGCAAAACATGCAATCTGTAGAATTTTTTAAACGTCGCCTATGGAGATTTTTAAGGGTAAAAGTTTGACGCTATTCCACGAGCGGGCGCAATTTTGAAGCGTGACATGTTGGGTATCATTTTACTTGGCGTAACATTATATTTCACAATATAAAAAAAAATTGGGCTAACTTTACTGTTGTCTTTTTTTTTTTTTCAAAAAAGTGAATTTTTTCCAAAAAAAGTGCGCTTAGAAGACTGCTGCGCAAATACGGTGCAAAAAAAAGTATTGCAATGACCGCTATTGTATTCTCTAGGATGTTAGAAAAAAAACAATATATAATGTTTGAGGGTTCTAAGTAATTTTCTAGCAAAAAAACCTGTTTTAAACTTGTAAACACCTAAAATCCAAAACGAGGCTGGTCTTTAAGTGGTTAAGCCTGGGTTCACACTACGAATTTACAGAGGGTTTGATGCATTTAGGAACACACAGATTTGCAGGTCATGTATAGTATTCCATGGCCCTGGTTCACATCTATGCGTTGCAAATTTGGTGCAAGGTAAAAAAAAGTCCAGTGCGTGTTGACAGCGGGTGCGATGCAAATTCCTATGGTGCAGTGCAAATTTTATCTTCATAGGCTTCAATTGAACTTGCCGTAAACTCGCAGCACACAGTTCACATCTCTGCAGATTGTTCACTGTCTGCCTTCAGAAATTGACAGTAAATTCGCACCTGTCCACCTCAAAACGCAAGGCATTTGCACCTCACACAGGACAAAAAAAGGATCAAATTTGCAGTACGTCGCATTGCATCTCGGTGGTGTGAGCCTAGGCTTAGCCTAGGTTCATACTGATGCGATGCAGGAACCAGCGCGATTACAGCACTTCTTCCCGCATCGCATCTCTCCCGCAGGCAGTTCACACTGCCTTCTGCGCAGGGCAGCCATCAGAAATTTTTGGGCCCCTTACACAGCTTTAGACTTGGGCCCCCCCCGAACCTAACCACCAACATTCCCCAAGGCTTGCCTATGGGCCATCCTACCGAATCCGCACACCAGCCACCTCACCTGTATGCACTGAGCACCCTCCCCTCAATCCTGTATATATGTCAGCCCCCCTCACACCTGTATATATAGCAGCCCCCCTCACACACCTGTATATATGTCAGCCCCCCCACACACACATCTGTATATATGTCAGCCCCCCCATACACACACATGTATATATGTCAGCCCCCCCCACACACACACCTGTATATATGTCAGCCCCCCCATACACACACATGTATATATGTCAGCCCCCCCACACAAACACACACACACCTGTATATATGTCAGCCCTCCATTCACACACACACCTGTATATGTGTCAGGCCCCCCCACACACACACCTGTATATATGTCAGCCCCCCCATTCACACACACCTGTATATATGTCAGGCCCCCCCACACACACACACACACACCTATATATATGTCAGCCCCCCCATTCACACACACCTGTATATATGTCAGCCCCCCCCACGCACCTGTATATATGTCAGCGCCCCCCCTCACACACACCTGTATCCAGGGGCGGATCCAGGGGGGGCAATTGCCCCCTCCGAGAAATTTGTTATTGGCAGGCCAGTCAGAGGATGAGTGAGCGGGTGGGAGGGCGAGTGTGCGGGTTAACGAGCGGGCGGGCCAGTCAGTGGGGGTCGGCAGGTGAGAGAGAGCCTGAGCGGGCAGGTCAGTGGGGGGTCACCAGGTGAGTGTGCGGGCATGCAGGGCAGACATCGAGTGAGGGGGATGGCTGGTCTGCAGGTGAGACTGGCCATTCAGTGAGCCGGCAGGCAGGGAGCAGAGAGATAACATCATCTCACCGCCTGCCCTGCATCACTGCAGTTCTGCCCTCACTGTACAGCCACGGGCAGCAGAGAGATTACATCATCTCTCTGCTGCCTGCCTTCACTCTGACAATCTGCACCTTAGCAGGCAAACGACAATAAGCAACGTGTGGCAGGTGATGTGACAATCAGCAACATGTGGCAGGTGATGTGACAATCAGCAACATGTGGCAGGTGATGTGGCAAGTGTACTCCACAATGTGTGGCAGGTGACGAGGCAAGTGACAATCAGCAACATATGGCAGGTGACGTGGCAAGTGTAATCCGCAATGTGTGGCAGGTGACGTAGCAAGTGACAATCAGCAACATGTGGCAGGTGACGTGACAAGTGTAATCCGCAATGTGTGGCAGGTGACGTGGCAAATGTAATCCGCAATATGTGGCAGGTGACGTGGCAAGTGTAATCTGCAATGTGTGGCAGGTGACCTGGCAAGTGACAATCAGCAACATGTGGCAGGTGACGTGACAAGTGACAATCAGCATCTGGCGGCAGGCAAGTGACAATCCGCAGGTTGTGGCAGGGACGTGGCAAGTGATAAGCTGCATCTGAAGGCAGGTCGACGTGGAAAGTGACACACTCGGGGCTCCCATTGATTCTGCATTATAGTGAGTTGAACCATTTCATTTTATATTACAATGTAATAATAGAAATAATGCGCTTCAATCATCCTGACTACATAACAACCATGGTGCAGTGATGATGAATGCGCCAACACCAGCCATTGCCCCGATAAATTGCCTGCAAAAAAGCATTTTCTGGCAGTGCCCCTCCCGAGACTAGACTCTGGATCCGCCCCTGCCTGTATTATAGTTGCCAACATTGCGAAAAAAAATTGTGGGACACTTTTTTGCATGTAGGCGAAGCCTTGCTATAATTAGGGAGTGTGGCATTTGTAGGCGGGGCATACCGTAACACAGCGAAGCGCGCCGCAGCGAAAAATGGACGTGGTTTGAGCGGAATAGTGGGCGTGTCTTAAATTGGGCATGGCTCGGAAGGGGTGTGGTATAAGGTGAATGAGGGATGGAGGAAGAAAGAAAGAAAGAAAGAAAGAAAGAAAGAAAGAAAGAAAGAAAGAAAGAAAGAAAGAAAGAAAGATAAAGAGAGAAAGAGAGAAAGAGAGAAAGAGAGAAAGAAAGAAAGAAAGAAAGAAAGAAAGAAAGAAAGAAAGAAAGATAAAGAGAGAAAGAAAGAGGGATGGAGTGACAGCAGGCCCAGATCCTACACAACAGTAGAAATATGTGTATTCCAGAAAGTTTAACAAATCAGCAGATATAGATACTCCAAACACCTGGTGTTGGCGCTTCAATCATCCCGGCACCAAGGTTGTTACGGTGTCATGATGATTGCAGTGCATTATTTCTATTATTACATTGTAATATAGAATGAAATTATTTAACTCACCATAATGCAGAATCAGTGGAAGCCATGAGCGTGTCACCTGCCACGTCGCCTGCCACCAGATGCCATCAGGGGTTCCCAGCGGACTGCCCCCTTACATGAGACATTGCCAGCGGAGTCCTCCCTTACATCAGGCATTGCCAGCGGAGTCCCCCCTTACATCAGGCATTGCCAGCGGAGTCCCCCTTTACATCAGTCATTGCCAGCAGAGTCCCCCCTTACATCAGACATTGCCAGTGGAGTCCCCTCTTACATCAAACATTGCCAGCGGAGTCCCCCCTTACATCAGACATTGCCAGCAGAGTCCTGTCCTTACACCAGGCATCCCCCAATGGAGCCCCCCCTTTCCTTACATCAGGCATTCCCAGCAGTGGAGACTCTCTCCGCCGCCATTACTAAATAGAATGGGACAAAATAGCTGGGTGGCTGCCAATTGCAATTGAGCTGCGGTGCCGCCCATCCCCGCCCATTCGCGCATCAGGTCACAGACAGACGGCAGCGGGGCGGGAGGTGGGTGGTGCCACAGCTCAAACTCTATTGGCAGCCACCCGGCCATTGCTAAACAGCAATTTGGTCTTCGGGAAAATGGTGGGCGGTGGAGACATTGTCTTCGTCGGCCACAGACCTCTAGCGGCGGTGGCGGCGGCGAAAAAAAAAAGATCGGATTAATAAGAATTTCCTGGGACATTTCCCAGGAATGAATAAATCCAGGAAAAGGGTCCAAATCCCGGGAATGTACCGGGAAATTCGTGACAGTTGGTAAGTATGCTGTGTATATGGCAGCCCCCCTCACTCACACCTGTATATATGGCAGCCCCCCTCACACACACCTGTATATATGTCGGCCCCCCTCACACACCTGTATATATGTCAGCGCCCCCACACACACCTGTATATATGGCAGCCCCACATACACAAATCTGTACACACACAAGCCTCTGGCCCCTCCCTGTACACAAACAGCCACCCTCCCTTACCTTCACAGACCATACTTGTAACTTCCTACCTGGTCCCAGCTCGTTTTTACAAAGCTGACATGTTGCTGAGAAGCATAGTACAGGCAGATCACTGTCACATGAGGGGTGCCCATAGTAGCCAGAGGTGGAAGTAAAGAGCTTGATGTCTAAAATCAATGACACGAATACAGCAGAAACTGTGAGATTGTTTCTATACGGCACAGCACGGATCCCCTTCACCTGTCCTGCCTGCTTCTGGCCCAGACGGGCCCCTTACAGTTGTAACGACTGTACCCCCCTGATGGCGGCCCTGCTTCTGCGAACCGCTGCGGGTGTCATTACATTGTTATCGCACTGGTGTGAACCTGGGCTAAAAGGTGGAAAAAGTTCTGAAATTATTTATCTTTGTCTTGTTTTTTTACATCACAGAAACCTGACATTTTAACAGGGGTGTGTAGACTTTTTATATCCACTGTATCATGTGTGCTTTATTGGTACAAGTATGTGCGTTGTCAAACTGAAGTTTGTGTTTTGGCTTCCTTTTTTTTTTTCTAGGGTTTTGTTATTATCTGGATTGTAGGTTTCCATATAGCAGGTTCTGTGCTTGTATACATATGGTAAATCTGCACATTTTGGGCTATTTAAAAATTTAGATGAAACCCTGGTTGGGTCAAGGCCTAATAAAAGCAGGTAAATTGCAGTCTTTATTTATCAGTTTGCATAAGGCCATGCTATGCAAATCATTATCAGTTGGATATTGACTGGGAATGGGGGTTTTCTGAGGCCCTTGCTCTCTAATTTTAAGCAAGTGGCTTCAGGTGTTCATGTACACAGGCACTGCTGTTTTTCTCAGATTTGTTACAAACTGCATAAAGTAAGATTTTTGCAAGTGAGGGAGCATACCTGAAGTAACTGGGTAATGCAGAAGTCTCACCCAGTAATATCAATAACTGTGAAAAGTTTTAAAATATAGTGAGAGAATTTTTAGTTGTCTGGTATAAACAACACATAAGAAGATTGTCATGCAGTTTGATTCTAGTACTTCACTTACTTTTTAACGGACGGCCTATACACAATCACACCAAAGTCCGACGGATTCGTACGTGATGACGTACACCGGACTAAAATAAGGAAGTTGATAGCCCGTAGCCAATAGCTGCCCTAGCGTCCGTTTTTGTCCGTCGGACTAGCATACAGAGGAGCGGATTTCTGGGTCTGGCGGAGTTACGGCGTAAAGATTTAAAACCTGTTCCAAATCTAAAGTCCGTCAGATTTGTGACTGGAAAAGTCCACTGAAGGTCCGGTGAAGAGCACACACGATCGGATTGTCTGCCGGATTTGGTCCGTCGGACAAGTCCGGTCGAAAAGTCCGAGTGTGTGTACGCTGCATTACTTGCTGTCCTGGGGACAACCTTTTACCTGATAGAAAGCGAAGAAAACTCTCCAGCAGCAACACAGACAGAAGTAAAATGGTTTATTTTTAAATTAAGTAGAGGAGTGCTGGATCCCCTGTCAGCTTTTTATTGTCTATTGTCTTCTAGCCAATTTTCCCTTATTTCCTTTCTGGTAAAACTTTATTCCCAAAACAGGAAGTAAGAGGAAATTTCTCTAACGGGGTCCTAAATAGAAGTACATTTTGGTAGTGGTTTTTACCCTTTCCCATTTTATCCAAGAAAAAATTATTGTACGGTGCCTTGAAAAGGTATTCATACCCCTTCCGCATTTTGTCATGTTACAACCAAAAACGTAAATGTATTTTATTGGGATTTTATGTGCTAAACCAACACAAAGTGGCACATAATTGTGAAGTGGAAGGAAACTGATAAATGGTTTTCAATTTTTTTTACAAATAAATATGTGAAAAGTGTGGCGAGTCAATACTTTGTAGAACCACCTTTTGCTGCAATTACAGCTGCAAGTCTTTTTGGGGATGTCTCTACCAGCTTTGCACATCTAGAGAGTGAACCTTTTGCCCATTCTTCTTTGCAAAAAAGCTCTGTCAGATTGGATGGAGAGTGTTTGTGAACAGCAAATTTCAAGTCTTGCCACAGATTCTTAATTGGATGTAGGTCTGGACTTTGACTGGGCCATTCTAACACATGAATATGCTTTGTTCTAAACCATTCCATTGTAGCTCTGGCTGTATGTTTAGGGTTGTTGTCCTGCTACAAGGTGAAACTCCACCCCAGTCTCATGTCTTTTGCAGACTCTTAACAGGTTTTCTTCTAAGATTGCCCTGTATTTGTCTCCATCTATCTTCCCATCAACTCTGACCAACTCTGACCCTGTCTGTGCTGAAGAAAAGCATCCCCACAACATGATGCTGCCATCACCATGTTTTTTGATGGGTATAGTGTGTTCAGGGTGATGTGCAGTTTTAGTTTTCCGCTGCGCATAGCGTTTTGCTTTTAGGCCAAAAAGTTCAATTTTGGTCTCATCTGATCAGAGCACCTTCTTCCACATGTTTGCTGTGTCACATGGCCCACATGGCTTCTCACAAACTGCGAACAGGACTTCTTATGGCTTTCTTTCAACAATGGCTTTCTTCTTGCCACTCTTCCATAAAGGCCAGATTTGTGGAGTGCACGACTAATAGTTGTCCTGTGGACAGATTCTCCCACCTGAGCTGTGGATCTCTGCAGCTCCTCCAGAGTTACCATGGGCCTCTTGGCTGCTTCTCTGATTAATGCTCTCTTTGCCCGGCCTGTCCGTTTAGGTGGACGGCCATGTCTTGGTAAGTTTGCAGTTGTGCCATACTCTTTCCATTTTCGGATGATGGATTGAACAGTACTCCATGAGATGTTCAAAGCTTGGGATATTCTTTTATAACCTAACCCTGCTTTAAACTTCTCCACAACTTTATCCCTGACCTGTTTGGTGTTTTCCTTGGCCTTCATGATGCTGTTTGTTCACTAAGGTTCTCTTCCAAACCTCTGAGGGCTTCACAGAACAGCTGTATTTATACTAAGATTAAATTACACACAGGTGGACTCTATTTATTAATTAGGTGACTTCTGAAGGCAATTGGTTCCACTAGATTTTAGTAAGGGGTATCAGAGTAAAGGGGGCCGAATACAAATGCACGCCACACTTTTCAGATATTTATTTGTAAAAAATTTTGAAAACATTTATCATTTTCCTTCCACTTCACAATTATGTGCCACATTGTGTTATACTATCACATAAAATACCAATAAAATACATTTTTTATTTTTGGTTGTAACATGACACAATGTGGAAAATTTAAAGGGTTATAAATACTTTTTTCGAGGCACTGTAGCTACAGCTAAATCTTTAAATTAGCTGGTATGGTTCAGGGGTTGGGGGACCATGTGCACATTTGCTGCTCCTACACTTCCTGCATGCCTGGATAAAGGTATCGAATTGGTATGCTGGACCTTCAGAGCACATGTGCCAGTGACGTCACCAGCTGCATGCACTCTGAATATCTCCTAAACAGTGAAAGTTTAGGGGATATTCACAGTACCTACAGGTAAGCCTTATTACAGGCTTACCTGTAGGTAAAAGATGAAAAAGTGGGTTTACTACCACTTTAACACATGACACATGACATAATGCACATTAATGCCCAGAGTGGACAAGTTTGAATGGGCCCTATGTGTTCACTTGGGTGCTCATGTGCACAGCTGCGTATGGTTTGGCAACAGAGATCCATTGTTTCCTATGGCAGCTTCATTCCTTGGTTGGTTCAGTAATTGCATACCGAATTACTGTCTGTGGGTAGTCATCCACTATTTGACTCCTTGACATACAGATTTGGTGTAATTTCTAATGGCAGCACAAAGTGGTGTATGGCTTTTGTTATGCTTTATCATTGCCGAGCTCTAAAAATAGATTTGTCAGCTGTTATGGCAGTTTATGCTGCTCTGTGCAGGGTGTATTTGGAATGCAGTTGTAGTTCACAGCTGCCTTGTTTTATGCCATCTTAAAGACAGCAGAAGCTTTAGTCTGTAGTATTTTGCATTAACAGTGTTTCTACTTTACGTGTAAGACTGTAAGATCTTTAGACTAGGAGAACATGGGCAATTTTTTCTTTTCCTTTTCCTTTTTTAGTACTGCAATCACTACTAAATTTACTAGCATGTAATTGCTTGTAGATCATTTTCATATTTCAAACTAATGTCTCAACGTCGAGGTGAGGTATATACAATGACCAGCCAAATCTTCATGACCACCCACCTAATATTATGTAGATCCCTCTTTCGCTGCAAAAACAGCCCTGAACTGTCAGGGTTCTGAAGGTATGCTGTGGTATCTGGTACCGAGCCATCAGTAGAAGATCCTGTAAGTTGCGAGGTGGGGCCTCCATGGATCTGGCTTGTTTTTCCAGCACATTCCACAGATTCTGGATTGGATTGGGATTTGGAGAATTTGAAGTCCAAGTCAACACCTCAAACTCATTGTTCTGTTCATCAAACCATTCTTGAACCATTTTTGCAGTGTGGCAGGGTGCATTATTTTGCTGAAAGAGGCCACTGCCATCAGGGAGGTGGTCATGTCAAGTAACACCCACATGAATGGCAGGAGTCAAGGTTTCCCAACAGAACATTGCCCAAAGCCTGTGCTGGCTTGTCTACTTCCCATACTCATCCTGGTGCCATCTCCTCCCCAGGTAAGCGACACAAACGCACCCAGCCATCCACATGGTGTAAAAGAAACGTGATTCATGATAATTGGCCAGTAGAGATGGGTCGAACACCCCCCAGATCGGTTCGCACCAGGATTTTCAAACATTGCAAAAGTTCAGAGCCAAACAATGAACCCCATTAAAGTCTATGGGTCCCGAACTTGAAAAATCAAAAGTGCCCATTTTGAAGGCTTATATGCAAGTTATTGGGCATACAAAGGGTATGGGGGTCTGGGTGCTGCCCTGGGGGACATGTATCAATGCAAAAAAGATAATTTTTAAATGAGCAGTGATTTAATGATGCTTAAAGTGAAACAATAAAAATGAAATATTCCATTAAATCTAGTGCCCTTAGTCTGCCTGTAAAGTGGCGCATCTGTACTGTGTATATAACCTTCTGCAGCAAAAATGACATTTTATAAAGGAAAAAAAAATTGCATTTTCCCTGCAAGCTTGTGGAAAAATTGGGCTTGGTGGTGCCTTCACACTGTAATCCTACAGAGGTACTGTTGATGAAAGGAAGAATTGGCCTTGCTGTAAAAAATTTTAATTATATGCTCCGGTCAAACAGTGGTGGAAAAATTGGGCTTTGGGTGTTGGTGGTGCCTTCACACCGTAAACCCTATGGAGGTACTCTTGATGAAAGCAATAATTGGGCTTGGGTGTTAATTGTGCCCATGAAACCTATACCAAAACATTTCTTCCAGATAGAATCAACACCCACAAGGCTAGGCGCCTAGACAGTCTTGCAGATATTCCACATCCCAAAAAAACTTAATCAGTGACATCGGCATCAGGGGATTGATATCTGCTACTATCAGGCATGATTCATTTTGATAAATGTCAATGGAGTCTGTGGACAGACGCACACTTTTATCTGTCACAAAACCTCCGGCAGCACACCTCCTGGATGCAGGGCAGTACAGCAGCTCAATTGCATACTGGGCAAATTCTGGCCAGTGGTCTATTCTCATGACCCAGTAACCCAGTGGATCATCGACTGGAAAGCTCTCTCTCCACCATATGATGCAGATGCTGCCAATGGGATGGGAAAGCTGACAGCCCTGAGCGCCGAGGACTACAACAATTTTGAAATGCATCACTGACACGACCCCCTTCTCCACCACTCCTCCTTTGACCAACAGAGGCCCCAAAACTAGCTTTTCCATGAGACTGTAACCTACCAGGTCTGGAAAGGCATTGCATAAACTCCTCTTTAAGGTGTCTAAGTTATATTTCATTCTCTGCTCCCTCTGTGGTGACAGGATGAGTTCCGAGACTTTCCCCTTGTAACAGTGGTCAAGAAGGGTTGCCAACCAATAACGATCCTTCTACTTGATGCCACAAATTCTCGGGTCCTTTCGCAGGCTTTGAAGAATAAGGGAGCCCATGTGCTGCAAGTTTGCGGAGGCATGAGATGCAGAGTTTTTGGGGTCACTGAGGATTACAGTATCTGGAACTGCCTTTTCCTAGCCTTGTACTACACCCAAGGGTTCCGGGGACGGAAAGCCATCTCTTTAGGTTTGACATATGTCTTCCTCTGCTTCAATGCCTCCAAAGCTGCCAGAATCCTTCTCCTCCTCCCACTCCACTTGTGTGTTCTGTGGCGTCACAAGAATGGTGTCTGCATAAAGCGGGCCTTGAGAGCAAAGGAAGACCTCCTCTTCCGCCTGCTGCTCTGCCTCGAGTACCCTGTCCATAATGCCATGCAGAGTTTTCTCCAGCAGGAACACTAGAGGGATTGTGTCACTGATGCATGCATTGTCACGGCTCACCATCCTTGTTGCCTCACCATCCTTGTTGCATCCTCAAATGGTGACAGTACAGTGCATGCATCTTTTATCGGCAGCCATTGGCATGGGGAAAAAAAGCCGAGCTGCCCTGAGCCTGTCGTATTGCCATACTCGCACAGGTACTCATTGAAGGCCCTCTTCTGCATGTGCAGCCACTGCAGCATTGCCAAAGTTGAGTCCCACCTGGTGGGAATGTCACAAATCAGGCGGTTTATGGGCAGGTGGAATTTCCGTTGAATTTCAGCCAAGGACTGGCAGTGTATGACCGCCTGAAATGGCTACAGACTCTTCTGGCCTGCTTTAGAAGATCTTGCAACCCTGGGTACCTGTTTAAGAAACGCTGCACCACCAAATTGAGGACATGTGCCAGGCGTGTTAACTTTCCCTGTCAGAGGGCAGACAGGAGGTTTGTGCCATTATCGCCCACCACCATTCCTGGCTCAAGCTGGCATGGTGTGAACCACCTCTGGGCCTGCCCCTGCAGAGCTGAAAGAATCTCTGCTCTGGTATGGCTCCTGTCCCCTAGACAGTCTACTTGAAGCACTGCATAGCATCTTTTACCCTGACTCGTTGAATAACTCCTTGAACACTTAGGGGGTACTGGTGGTTCATAGGACAATTTAGCAGAGGAGGTCATGGACGAGGAGGGGATGGAGCGGACAAATCTCACATCATTGTCACCAGCTGTATGGAGACATGGCAGCAAAACACACTCCAGCAACGAGCCCTGTGCTGCATCCTTCCTAGTTGCAAGCAGAGTTATCCAGTGTGCTGTGAATGAAATATAGCGTCCCTGTCCATGCTTGCTGGATCACGTGTCAGCAGTAACATGGACCTTGCTGCTGACTGCCTTGCCCAACAATACCACAACATTGCCTTGCCATGTGATAGTACAAGGCTCTGGAATGGCCTTACATGCAGAGAAATAGTGACTGGGAACCTGCCATTGTGGTACAGCACTTTCTGCAAATTCACGGATGAGGGCAGAATCCACCAGATGGAAAGGCAGGAGTTGTAAAGCCAGCAGCTAGAATTTAGACGCTGGGCATGTGGGTGTCAGGAGTGAGGAGAAGGATTGCATCCCTTTTGTGTGGCTTTCAGGTGCTCTTGCCAACGAGCTCAATGGTGGGAGTTTAAATGCCTTGTCAAGCATGTGGTACCCAAATGGCTGTTTTTTTTGCCACGCTCTATCTACTTGAGGCAAAGTTTGCAAATTGCAACAATGTGATCGGTTGCACATGTGCTAGAAAAGGCCCAGACAGCTAAGCTGTGAGTAGTGGACTGGGAGATAACCGCTCCAAAATCTGATGGAATAGGGTGGTTGCTTTCTACTGTGCAAAGGATGGCTGCCTCTGGAGGACCTCCTGTCTCGTTGGGGTTGTGCCTCACCTTAAAGCGGAGGTTCACACAAAAATGGAACCATCCGGATGGTCACTTCCTGATTCCCTACCGAAGATGGCGGCAGCAGCACCAGATCGGCTTAGGGGGCCAACATCGCGGGCGCCCTGGACAGGTAAGTGTCCATATTTTAAAAGTCAGCAGCTGCAGTATTTGTAGCTGCTGGCTTTTGCTCTATCCGGCACCCAAGTTGTGTCAGTGTTAGCATCATCATCCCCTCCATCCTCATCATCACCGGAGCCTACTTGGCAATACGCTGTGGCTGGGGGAACATGACTGCTAATTTGTTGTTTATCAGTGTTCTCCCCTCTCTGTAGGCTCATGTTACTCCCTTCCTCTACCTCAGAACCAAGTAACACATGTGCATTGTCAAGGAGCAAGTGACTGACGCTGTGTTCAAATAACTCAGCTTACTCCTCCATGCATGATGCTGGGGCTATGGCAGAAGTAGCTGTGGACAGGGAGGCAGAATAAGTCGCTCTGGCAGATGCGGTGGACTGCACACTAGTCTCTGCTTGGGTGATTTGATGGGATGATGAGGATGGTTTAGTAAGCCAGTCCACCACCTCCTCTGCATGTTGTGGCTGGATAACACGGGCAACATCACTAAACATGATGCCCTGCCTGAGGATGAACCACCTTCACCTTTGCCTGTGGACACATACGCTGCTGGCCCCCTCACAGTGGCATGGAAATATCTGCCTCTCCTTGTTGGCCTCCCAGACATGATGGGGGGGGGGGGGGGCTTATTACCAAAATGTAATAGAGACGGGGAGATGTGTAATTGGATGCACTTTAATCAATGGAAAGTGATATTTTGTGTACCTTAACTTGAGGACTGCCGCTGACAGAAATGTCAACACTATAAAAAAAAAAATTAAAAAGGGGGAACAACAACGCCGTAGTCAGAAAAACTGCGGCTCACAATTTAAAAAAAGGGGGCAGTCACGGGACAAAAAAAATAGCAGCAAAAGGGGGAGGGTTATACACATACACACTCCACTGACACACTACAATATACTGCAGGAATACTGCACTGCCGCACTACATTATATTGCAGTAAAACTGACTGATGCACTTCAATATACTGCCATAAAACTGCACTGACGCACTACAATATACTGCAGTAAAACTGCACTGACACACTTTTATATACTGCAGTAAATCTGTAGGGACGCACTACACTGACACTACAGTAAAACTGCATGGAAGCACTACACTGACGCTGCACTATCACTATATACACTCTACACGCACAATAGCACACTAATTTGCTAGTAGCAATGAACAGAGCCCTGTTCTATCTATCTCCGCTCCAATATCACACTGCAAATAGCTCCTCTGGGAAGGAACCTTTTATAGTGTGAGGTGGGTCTATGAGCTAAGTCAGTATGACTTTTTCCAATCTTGGCTCTGACAGTGCTCTGTGCCCTGATTGGGCAAAGCCTTCATTGCTTCAGCCAATCAGGGCTTAGAACGCACTGTGTGGTGCTCAGTGCATTGTGGGGTTTGGCGGGCTGAACAAACGGTTGATCGCCCTGCCAATTCGGATGTTATCCCAATGGGTGAACATCCAATGTTCGGGTCAGACTTTTGCTCAGCTTGAACTGTTTGCCAAATACTACTGGCCAGCATTAGAGGATTACAGCTACGATATATGGGAGGTGGGCTGAGGACTTCAGATTTTCACTATTACAGCCGGCACCAGCACAAGGGACTGTTCACATTAAATGTAAGTAGCGTCCCTTGTGCTGATCTTTTTAAAGACATTGAAAGAGAATCGCAAATGAATGCACTGTGCATTCCCGTGTGAATCACATGCGGTTCAATGCGGTGCAGTTTGAGCCCACTTATTTTGAATGGGCTCAAATCACACTGCACCACACCAAAAGTAGTGCACTTTTGGAAATGCACTGCAACTGGATCGCATGGTAGCATTCAATCTGGTGCAGGCAAATGCAGTGCGTTTTGAACACGGTGCAGGAAACGCGCACGGAATGCCAGTTTCCCACACTGTGTTTTGGTGTGAACAGGGGAGTTGGGTAAATACATATATATTTTTTTTTTTGTAACAAAGCATATACTATACGTTTCAATCCTATAGTTTGTATTTGATTTCACAGGGGTTGCACTTTCATTTTCTGTACTTATTTCATACTTAACAATAAGGCCTTGCTATTGGTTCTTGATATATTCAGAATATAATAAAGCAAATGAAAATGGAATGAACAAATATGATGAGATTCTTAACCCAATATTTTGTTGCACAAACTTTAGAGGCAATTATTAATATTATAGAAACACAGAAGAGTGACAGCAAAAAAAAGACCAAGCGGTCCATTGAGTCTGGCCCATTTTTTTATTATAAGTATGTACTATGTGTGTGTGCGCGGATGTGTGTATATTTTATATATATATATATATATATATATATATATATATATATATATATATATATATATATATGTAGCACTAACTCTCGGTGGAGCTGCTTGTTTAAGCGGGTCTGTTACCTTCACTTAGCTTCCCTCTGTTTCACCGGCACCGGGTCTAGGGGTTCCGTTGAGTTTACTGCTGGAGACAAAAGCACCAACACTGGAGTACGTTTTTAATGCTTTATTAAACAGTCAAACTTTAGGAAGTAGCAGGAAAGAGACAGAGAAGGAAACTTTCAGGAGAAACTCAAATATCTTCTTACAAGATCTTAGCAACAAACGTCCCGGTAGAATTCAGATATTTATGTGGAATACGTTCCCCTCATGGGACACACTCTTTGCTCGTCTGGATAGGCCTCTCTCACCGGTCTAGCAGCCAGTACGCAGCACGAATCTAAAGTCTCTGCCACAGACTTACTTGGGGGGGGTAAATCTGCACAATCCTCTGCCACAGGAAGTATCAGATCTTCTGCAGTGAACAGTCAGTCACAGTGCCTGAACCTTTAAGCCGAACCGGCGACACTATGCTGTATAATTACTTCTCTTGGATACGTCCTGCAACCGAGTCACCAGGCCCCTCTATAGACCAGCACGCTGCGTGATCTCTCCAAGACGGGTCCTCCCCTGGGATCTCCTCGGCTGTTTAGCTTCGTCACACAGGACCGACAGCTCAGGACCATTCCTTGGCCACGGAGGTAGGCCCCAGACAAGCCCCTGGGCCTACCCCTGCGCCGCAGCATCGTGGGCCTCCCGATCGGAGGACCACGAGGTAGCTCCTTAATGCTTACCTGTCGGCCAGGAGGGCCAGCAGGTGGCTGTAAAAAACGACCTTAGAACATGGCGTCTGTCCCATAAATACCCCCTTCCCAGAATGCAACTCGGAGGACCACCTCCACCAAGCTTGTCTCCGAGACAGAAGAGCATCTATACACTTTGACACGTTGCCTTTCCAACACCGACCAGTGGTAAGAGCGACACCCACCGGTCAGCACGGAAGCACACACAACGTCAGCCAGCTGGAACAGAGGCAAACTTTTAACCTTCCTAACACACAATTTACTAAATGTACCTAATCTGCGGTAGATTGTAAATCTACCAGCGCTACATATAGTATCTCACAAAAGTAAATATACCCCTCACATTTTTTTGTAAATATTTTATTATATCTTTTCATGCGACAACACTGAAGAAATGACACTTTTCCACAATGTAAAGTAGTGAGTTTACAGCTTGTATAACAGTGTAAATTTGCTGTCCTCTGAAAATAAACGAAACACACAGCCATTAATGTCTAAACCGCTGACAACAAAAGTGAATACACCCCTAAGTGAAAATGTCCAAATTGGGCCCAAAGTAAAAATATTTTGTGTGGCAACCATTATTTTTCAGCACTGCCTTAACCCTCTTGGGTATGGAGTTCACCAGAGCCTGACAGGTTGCCACTGGAGTCCTCTTCTACTCCTCCATGAGGACATCGTGGAGCTGGTGGATGTTAGAGACTTTGCACTCCTCCACCTCCTGTTTGAGGATGCCCCACAGATGCTCAATAGGGTTTAGGTCTGGAGACACGCTTGGCCAGTCCATCACCTTTACCCTCAGCTTTTTTAGCAAGGCAGTGGTCGTCTTGGAGGTGTGTTTGGGGTCATTATGTTGGAAAATTGCCCTGTGGCCCAGTCTATATTGTTAACTTTATTCGTCTTAGTTTGCACAGTGCTATACAGAATAAAGGTAGACAGTACAGTTATAATGCAATTCAAGACTAGACGGATAGGATGGGAGGGGCCTGCTCATGAGAGCTTACAATCTAAAAGGTGGGGGGGGGGGAGATGAGTCTTTGCAATGGTGATTCGCCTGCCTTTACTAGTAGGAAGTTTGGTCAACATTTTTTTAGCAAACTGCTCTACTGTCTCAGGTTTGAAGGGGGACTTCTCCAGTCCATACTGCATGTTTCAGCTCTTTTAGTGGATCGTTGATATGATACAGATTGGGGGGGTTAAATGAAAGTCACCAAAATAGTCCAATGTTTTATATTTAGGTGTTCTTGGGTCCTTCATCTGTTGGAGGACCCGTGATCTGCGACTGACAGAGCTTTCTGACACTAGGCAATATGCTGTGCTTTAGAATTCCTTAATAGATTTGGTATTTCATTGTGTTGTGGAATTCCTTAATAGATTTGGTATTTCATTGTGCTGTGCACAGATTCAAGACACCCTGGTTGATTTTCTAAAACTGGAGAGTGCAAATCTGGTGCAGCTCTGTATAGAAACCAATCAGCTTCCAAGTTTTTTGTCAAAGCTTAATTGAGCAAGCTGAAGTTAGAAGCTGATTGACTACCATGCACAGCTGCACCAGATTTTGCACTCTCTAGTTTTGGTACCACCCCCCCCCCCCCCCCCCCCCCCCCCGGTGCCAGATCCTGCTGCAGCAAAGCAGCCTTAGAACATAACTAAGCCTCCTGCTTGTTTCACAGTAGCTATGTGTCTATCCCTTGTCTGCCCCAGTCATCCATTGTTTGTATTTGTATTTCCCAAGTCTACAAAATAGTAACATGAAACATCTACATGTTGTTTTTTTATTTATTTTTTGTAGGAAAAAAAAAAATCTTATGAACACACCTTTGGCTATCTTCTTCCCCCACAGATAGACTTTCTCCTTTACACTGGACTTTTACTTTCCTGTGTGAAAAATGCATGCAGCTGTATTCTGTGCATCTCAGCTATCTTTTGCAAGTGCCAGGAAGCTGAAAAGCATATGATGTCTTTGATCTGCTAAAATGCTAAATCAGGTTAGCAAATGCGCATACAGCTTTGACTCATGCTAAAGGCTAGGGAAGTATCCCAGCAGAGTGCTATTGATCTCAGCTGACCAAATGGCAAAGCTTCAAATTAAAGTGTAAATTAGCTTTCTAGTTTGGAATGCAGTTTGTTTTGGCACATATTTTTTTCTAAATCACTGGTGTTAAATATGTATATATATCGATCACATACAGTATATGTATACAGTACAGGGGCGCCGATCCGCTAATCCATGCGCCCGGCCCATAATCTACATGCAGGGCGCTGGATGCATGGATTTCAATGGGGTTTTTTTTTTTTTTTTTCGAAGCACATGATTAGAGGCTCTAATTAGCTTAAAAAAATTGGCTTAAAAAAAGGGTGGGCTCAGGGCACAGATCACTGCGCCCTAAAGCCACCCAGTTGTGGGACATTAGTAAAATAATATTCGCTAATGTCTTCCTGCTTCTTCTCCCAGCCAATCAGGAAGTGGGTCCCGGCCAGTTGGGTCTCTGACCCACTTCCTGTTTGAGAGGAGAAGCAATGGCCCGGTGTCTTGTCAAATACAGTCCCCTATCATATAGTGTCCTCCCTGTACTGCGCAGGCGCAGTACGGAGGACAAACGAGACGCCGAAAGTCTCCGAAGTTTAACAGCTGATCATCAGCTGTACACGGCGCCTGCGCTTTTATTCTCACCCTATGTCCAGGATCATTCCCTACTATCCAAGTGGACATAGAGTGAGAATATATAGTTGCCGAGCGCAGCGAGGCCGTGCCCGAAGCGTGGCGAGCGAAGCGAGCCCGCGAGGGGCCCTCTTACACTGCCATCGCTAAGAAGTGCAGAAGCGCCGTGTACAGCTGATGATCAGCTGATCAACTTCGGACATTTTCGGCATCTCCTTCTGCTCCGTACTGCGCAAGCGCTGCGCCTGCGCAGTACGGAGCGGACACTATCCGATAGGAGGACACTATATGGCAGAACACCGGCTCTTCCCTGGGCAAGCTGCAGTGGGTGGAAGGGCGGAGGGGCAGCTTCCAGGAGCCCTCCCCTGGATCCAGCACACTTCGTAAGGTAAGGACATGGATGGCCGGCCGTCCTGTCCGACCGGGGCAAGGGGGTTTGCTAGTGCGAGTGAGGGGGCAGCTTTCAGGAGTACGCACCAACTCCGATCACGGCCTACCGTCTGATCGCCACCTTCTTGTCCGTCTACCATGCACGCGGGGGGGTGTATATCGGTTGTACAAGTGAGGGGGGCAGGTTTGTTTGCCGCCTGTCTCCCCCCCCCCCCCAAAATATTGAGCACCAGCCACCACTTATGCAGTATACCATTCAATAAAACTGATGCAATAAAAAACACAGTAGAATACAGGAATTCCAAACCAATACACTGCATTAAAATGTAGCAAGTTTGAGCAGAGGCAGTCTAGTTTGAGCAATTCACATTATCAGCCACTCCACTGCCTCCTGCATATAGCGCAGATAATCTGTAATAGAAAAGGCAGACACATCGGGCACTGATTTAACCTGAAGAACCTGCTCAGCCTCTACCACCTCTGCAGACTTCTCTTTTTGTCACAAAGTTTTGAAAATTGAAAAAAGAAAAAAAAATACATTTTTCTTTTCTTTCTTCATTTTCAAAAACAAATGAGAGCTGCAAAATACTCACCAAGAAGTCTCACACATGTGGTATCCCCGTACTCTGGAGAAGCAGCAGAATGTATTTTGGGGTGTAATTTCACATATGCCCATGGCATGTTTGAGCAATATATCATTTAGTGACAACTTTGTGCAAAAAAAAAAAAAAAAAAAGTCTTTTTCCCGCAACTTGTGTCACAATATAAAATATTCCATGGACTCGACGTGCCTCTCAGCAAATAGCTTGGGGTGTCTTCTTTTCAAAATGGGGTCATTTGGGGGGGGGGGGGGGGAGTGTTGAACTGTCCTGGCATTTTATGCACAACATTTAGAAGCTTATGTCACACATCACCCACTCTTCTAACCACTTGAAGACAAAGCCCTTTCTGACACTTTTTGTTTATGAAAAATTTTTTTTTTTGCAAGAAAATTACTTTGAACCCCCAAACATTATATATTTTTTTAAAGCAAAGGCCCTACAGATCAAAATGGTGGGTGTTTCATTTTTTTTTACACAGTATTTGCGCAGCGATTTTTCTAACGCATTTTTTGGGGAAAAAACACACTTTTTTAATTTTAATGCACTAAAACACACTATATTGCCCAAATGTTTGATGAAATAAAAAAGATGATCTTAGGCCGAGTACATGGATACCAAACACGACGTGCTTTAAAATTGCGCACAAACGTGCAGTGGCAACAAACTACATACATTTTTAAAAGCCTTTAAAGGTTACCACTTTAGATTTACAGAGGAGGTCTACTGCTAAAATTACTTCACTCGATCTGACCTTCACGGTGATACCTCACATGCATGGTGCAATTGCTGTTTACATTTGACGCCAGACCGACGCTAGTGTTTGCATTTGCGCGAGAACAGGGGACAGGGGTGCTTTTTTTTTTTCTTTTTGCTTTTTTTATCTTATTTTTAAACTGTTCCTTTCTTTTTTTTTATCATTTTTATTGTTATCTCAGGGAATGTAAATATGCCCTATGATAGCAATAGGTAGTGACAGGCACTCTTTTTTTAAAAAAAATTGGGGTCTAGTAGACCCTAGATCTCTCCTCTGCCCTCAAAGCATCTGACCACACCAAGATCGGTGTGATAAAATGCTTTCCAAATTTCCCAATGGCGCTGATAACATCCGGTGAAATCTATGTCATGAAATGCTCGTAGCTTCCGGTTTCTTAGGCCATAGAGATGATTGGAGCCATTCTGGTCTCTGATCAGCTCTATGGTCAGCTGGCCGAATCACCGACTGCATTCTCGGGTTCCCTGTTGGGACAGGAGAGCCAGAGAAAACCATGGAAGATGGTGGGGGGGGGGGGGGGGGGGGACGACGAGACATTCCCTTCCACTGCTTGTAAAATCAGTCTAGAGGCTAATTAGCCGCTAGGATTGCTGTTACATGAAAGTCGACCGCTGGCTGAAAAGAATGATACCTAAACCTGCAGGCATCATTCTGGTATAACCACTCAAAGTCCAGCAACATACCAGTACGTTGCTGGTCCTTGTTGGGCATATATTGTAATCTTTTTTTTTCATGCAGCCTGTGGGCTGAACGAAAAAGGAGATTGATTGGTGGGTATGCCCACTCTTAGAATACCTTCCTTCATCCACCCACTTCTAATGATGGGCATACATGCACCATTTATATATGCCGAAGCATGGGGGCATCCGCCCCAAAAGTTAGGAGCAAATCGCTCCTCCGCCCCTGCTGCCCCCATGCTTCGGCATACGTGCTCTTTTTTTTAACTGTGGTGGTGAAATCACCTCCGATAGCGCTGGAGTCACAGCTTTATGTATTGTGGGAGCAAACACTGTTGCTGTCAAGATAAATAAATCCGCACTGCAACTGAATGGCGTACCTGCTAAGCAAATGATGGTTAACAATAAAACAAAGTAACATTACAGTAAGACATACCATACCTACAAAGCAAATACAAAAAAAACATAGTAAAAAATAAAACATTTTTTAACGCAACCTGTGCCTAAAATATATATATGCCGAAGCATGGGGGCATCCACCCACAAAAGGTAGGAGCAAATCGCTCCTCCCCCCCTGCTGCCCCCATGCTTCAGCATATATGCTCTTTTTTTTAACTTTGGTGGTGAAATCACCTCCGACAGCCCTGGAGTCACGGCTTTATGTATCGTGGGAGCAAACGTTGTTGCTGTTAAGTTAAATAAATCCGCGCTGCAGCTGAATGGCGTACCTGAAAACAAAAAAATGATTAACAATAAAACACAGTAAACAGTAAAGTATAAAAAAATTACATACCTGAAAAGCAAACATGATAAAACATAATAACAATAAAACATTGCAGAATAGAATACAGTAAAAAAGAGCAGAACAATATAGAGAGAATAGAGAGAGAGAGAACAATAAAAGACAACTATTTTTGTTTTTTTTATTTTATATTTTTTTGTGTATTTTTTTTTTTCTTGCATTTTTTTTATAACTGTAACTTTTGTAACTGTAACCGGTTCCAGGTTTGGGTCTCTCAAAATGCGATGGCATATTGGGATACCCTGTGAAAGTGTGCCTAGTCTGTGCAATGCTGTACCCTACGCTAAAACTCAACTAGTGTATGGTAGCGTTCAAAACATTCACCAATGCAAAGACCAGGATTGTCAGGACAGGAGGGACAATAATAGCGGGTGTCACGCCTATATCCTCGCTTTCTACAGATACAACATTTTCTTTGGGGGGCTCGTTGGGTAGGGGTACTCGGGAGGAAATAAGGAAAATGCCTCTCATGCAGCCGGCTTACTGCATTTGGTTGGGGAAGGTGAGGTGGAGCACCATCTGGAAACAGAAGGGCTCTGACGATCTCTTCCTGGAATTTAACCACTTAATAACCGGCCCATAGCCAAATGACGGCTACAGGGCGTTTTTTTAACTCTGGGAGGGCGTACAGTGACGTCCTCCCAGAATTCCGCTCTCGCGCGCCCCCTGGGGCGCGCACCCGAGAACATCCGTAAAGATAATCACGGACGTTTACCATGTGATCGCTCCGTCAAATGATGCCGGTTCCTCCCTCCCCTCTGTGTACCGATCGGTACACTGTGAGCAGAGAGGGGGAGGGATCAGATGGCAGCAGCACTGTGGGCTGCATGTACAGTGCCCACAGCACTGCTCAGTGACAATTGCCATCCATCCATCCTCAGCCATCCCTCAATACTCTGCAATACCCTGCACTACTCTGCAATGCCCTGCAATACTCTGCAATACCCCACAATACTGTGCAATACCCCACAATACTCTGCAATACTCTGCAATACTCTGCATAACCCCACAATACTGTGCAATATTCTGCAATACTCTGCAATACCCCACAATACTGTGCAATACCCTGCAATACCCCGCAATACTATGCCATACTCTGCCACACTCAGTGATACCCAGCCATACTCTGCCATACCCAGTCATACTCGGCGATACCCTGCAATACCCTGCCATACTCTGCAATACCCCGCAATACTCTGCAATACCCCGCGATACCCAGCCATACTCTGCCAAACCCAGTCATACTCGGCGATACTCTGCAATACCCTGCCATACTCTGCAATACCCCGCAATAGTCTGCAATACCCCGCCATACCCAGCCATACTCTGCAATACCCTGCCATACTCAGCCATACCCAGCCATGCTGCGCCATACTCAGCTGTACTTGGCCTCTGGATGTGGCCAGGCTGTGAAAATCTCACACATGTGGTATCGCCGTACTCAGGAGAAGTAGGAGAATCTATTTTGGGGTGTCATTTTTGGTATGTACATGCTATGTGTTAGAAATATTGTATAAATGGACAACTTTGTGTTAAAAAAAAAAGCGCGTTTTAACCACTTCCCGCCCACTGTCATACGACATTCTTGACTTTGTGTGGGGATATCTGAATGATTCCTGCAGCTACAGGCATTATTCAGATATCTGCTTTTTCAGCCAGCGACTCCCTACACCACAGGAATGATCATAGCGGCTGTTCCACTGCTTTATCGTTCTTACGGAATGCGAAAGGGGACGCCCCCCCCCCCCCCCCGCCGCCCTCCGGTGCTTCTACCGACTCACCGCTACGATCAAAGCCAGGATAGTTTTTTATTTCAGGCTACCCAGCCTAGAGGTGAGATATGGGGTTTTATTGACCCCATATCTCACTGTAAAGAGGACCTGTCATGCCATATTCCTATTACAAGGGATGTTTACATTCCTTGTAACAGGAATAAAAGTGATCAAAATTTTTTTTTTTTTTGGAAAAAAGCATCAAACTAAAATAAATAAAGTAAAATGAACAATAAAAAAAAATAAAAAAATTTAAAGCGCCCCTGTCCCCGTGTGCTCACATGCAGAAGTGAACGCATACGTAAGTCCTGCCCACATATGAAAATAGTGTTCAAACCACCCATGTGAGGTATCGCTGCGATCGGTAGAACGAGAGCAATAATTTTGTCCCTAGACCTCCTCTGTAACTCAAAACATGTAACCAGTAAAAAAATTTAAAGCGTCGCCTGTGGGGATTTTTAAGTAGCGAAGTTTGGCGTGTGCAATTTTGAAAGGTAATGTTTCATATTCCCATCACACACGTTCCTGGTATAAGCTCTTAAAGGTCGGGTGCTGCAGCAACAACCAGCTGGATACTGGTTCAAGTCACAATGTAGATATTTGCCAGCACACCAAGGATCAGCACACGGTGGCATCCAAACGGTTTAATTTATTGCATGATCACAACACAAAAGGTGCAACATTTCGGGGTCGCGCAGGACCCCTTCGATGACACATGCCTGACGAAGGGTTCCTGCGCGACTCCGAAACGTTGCACCTTTTGTGTTGTGATCATGCAATAAATTAAACCGTTTGGACGCCACCGTGTGCTGATCCTTTGTGTGCTGGCAATTTTGAAAGGTGACGTGTTGGGTATCTATTTATTCGGCGTAACTTCATCTTTCACATTATGCAAAAACATTGGGCTAACGGCTAACTTTACTGTTTTGTTTTTTTTTAAAGCACAAAACTGTTTCTTTTTCCAAAAAAACACGTTCAAAAAATTGCTGCGCAAATACCGTGCGAGATAAAAAGTAGCAATGACCGCCATTGTATTCTCTAGGGTCTTTGCTAAAAAAAACATATATAATGTTTTGGGGTTCTATGTAATTTTCTAGCAAATAAATGATGATTTTTATATGTAGGAGAGAAATGTCAGAATTGGCCTGGGTGCTCCAGAACACCTGAAGGTGCTCCGTGCATGTTGCACCTCTGTATGTGGCCACGCTGTGTAAAAGTCTCACACATGTGGTATCGAATAGCAGAATGTGTTTTGGGGTGTAATTTGTGGTATGCATATGCTGTGTGTGAGAAATAACCTGCTAATATGACAATTTTGTGAAAAAAAACAACTTGATTTTGCAAAGAATTGTGGGAAAAAATGACCACTTCAAAAAACTCACCATGCATCTTTCTAAATACCTTGGAATGTCTTCTTTCCAAAAAGGGGTCATTTAGGGCTCTTTCACATGGGGCAGATCAGTCATGATCCGCCCCGTGAACACCCGCTTGCTCAGCGGGGATCGCTCCGCCGATCCCCGCTGAGCAGGAAGATGACAGGTCCATCGCTGCACGCTGTGCAGCGGCGGACCTGTCAGAGCGCCGCTCTCCCCTATGGGGGGATTGGATGATGACGGACCGTAGTGTCCGTCGTCACCCGATCTGATCACGGATGGAAAAGTAGGTTTTTCCTCCGTTACACTTTTCGGATCGGAGCGGGTCGGATGTCAGCGGACATGTCACCGCTGACATCCGACGCTCCATAGGGATGAATGTATGTCCGTTTTTCATCCGAAAACGGAAGGATGAAAAACGGACATACGGATCGTCCGTGTGAAAGAGGCCTTAGGGGGTATTTGTACGTTTCTGGCATGTTAGGGTCTCAAGAAATTAGATAGGCCGTCAGTACTTCAGGTGTGACCAATTTTCAGATATTGGCACCATAGCATGTGGACTCTATAACTTTCACAAAGACCAAATAATATACACCGATTTGGGTTATTTTGGCCAAAATAATTGAAGAAAAATTACTAATTTGCTAAATTTTAAAACAGAAACAAAGAAAAATGCATTTTTTTACAGATTTTTCGGTCTTTTTTCTTTTATAGCGCAAAAAATAACCCAGCGGTGATTAAATACCACCAAAAGAAAGCTCTATTTGTGTGAAAAAAAGGACAAAAAATTCATATAAATACAGTGTTGCATGACTGAGTAATTGTCATTCAAAATGTGAGAGCACCAAAAGCTGAAAATTGGTTAAGGAAGGATCCAGTCCGTCCTGAAGCTCTGTATAGCACGTGAGCGTTCAGCAAAGCCAATTGAAATAAGTATACAGACACTTTTGTATACCAGCGTCTGGCCTTATGGGCAGCTAGGTACGGCGCCAACAACTGGTCGTTGAGGTCCACCCCTCCCATATTTTGGTTATATTCGTGGACACAGAGGGGTTTCTCCACAACACCAGTCACCATAGTAATTTGGACAGTCGTGTCTGCATGAAGGGTGGTAAGAACGAAAACATTCTTATTATCCCTCCACTTCATAGCGAGCAAGTTATTACACTTCAAGCAGGCTCTCTCCCCCAGCCTAAGACGGTAATCTACAAGCCGCTGGGGAAAGCCCCGGCGATTAGATTGCACGGTGCCACATGCTCCAATCTGATGATCAAACAAGTGACTAAAAAGTGGTACGCTCAAGTAATAACTGTCCGCATACAAATGGTACCCCTTTCCGAATAAGGGTGACACCAAGTCCCACACAATCTTTACAATAATAATATATATCACTGCTCAGTCCGTGGACATTCCCAGAGGAGACAGCCCACCTAGTAATAAAATATTTGTCCCCCTACACTATATATTTACATATATATATACATATACACACACACACACATATACACACACTCTCAAAAAAGTGAGTTCACCCCTCACATTTTTGTTAATATTTTATTGTATCTTTTCATGTGACAACACTGAAGAAATTACGCTTTGCTACAATGTAAAGTAGTGAGTGTACAGCTTGTTTAACCGTGTAAATTTGCTGCCCCCTCAAAATAACTCAACACACAGCCATTAATGTCTAAACTGCTGGCAACAAAAGTTAGTACACCCCTAAGTAAAAATGTCCAAATTGGGCCCAATGTGTCAATATTTTGTGTGGCCACCATTATTTTTCAGCACTGCATTAACCCTCTTGGGCATGGAGTTCACCAGAGCTTCACAGGTTGCCACTGGAGTCCTCTTCCACTCCTCTATGATGACATCATGGAGCTGGTGGATGTTAGAGACCTTGCGCTCCTCCTCTTTACATTTGAGAATGCCCCACAGATGCTCAATAAGGTTTAGGTCTGACGATATGCTTGGCCAGTCCATTACTTTTACCCTCAGCTTCTTTAGCAAGGCAGTGGTCGTCTTGGAGGTGTGTTTGGGGTCGTTAACATGTTGGAATACTGCCCTGCGGCCCAGTCTCCAAAGGGAGGGGATCATGCTCTGCTTCAGTATGTCACAGTACATGTTGGCATTCATAGTTCCCTCAATGAACTGTAGCTCCCCAGTGCCGGCAGCACTCATGCAGCCCCAGACCATGACGCTCCCACCACCATGCTTAACTATAGGCAAGACAAACTTGTCTTTGTGCTTTTCACCTGGTTGCCGCCACACACCATCTGAATCAAATGAGTTTATCTTGGTCTCATCAGAGCACAAGATATGGTTCCAGCAATCTATGTCCTTAGTCTGCTTGTCTTCAGCAAACTGTTTACGGGCTTTCTTGTGCATCATCTTTAGAAGAGGCCTCCTTCTGGGATGACAGCCATGCAGACCAATTTGATGCAGTGTGGCATATGGTCTGAGCATTGACAGGCAGTCCCCCACCCCTTTAACTTCTGCAGCAATCCTGGCAGCACTCGTACATCTATTTCCCAAGGACAATCTCTGGATATGACGCTAAGCACATGCTCTCAACTTCTTTGGTCGACCATGGCGAGGCCTGTTCTGAGTGGAACCTGTCCTGGTAAACCGCTGTATGGTCTTGGCCACCGTGCTGCAGCTCAGTTTCAGGGTCTTGGCAATCCTTATATCCTAGGCCAGTAATGGCGAACCTTGGCACCCCAGATGTTTTGGAACTACATGTCCCATGATGCTCATGCACTCTGCAGTGTAGTGGAGCAACATGGGAAATGTAGTTTCAAAACATCTGGGGTGCCAAGGTTCACCATCATTGTCCTAAGCCATCTTTATGTAGAGCAACAATTCTTTTTTTCAGATCCTCAGAGAGTTCTTTGCCATGAGGTGCCATATTAAACTTCAATATGAGAGAGTGAGAATGATTATACCAAACTTAACACATCTGCTCCTCATTTACACCTGAGACCTTGTAACATTACTGTGTCACATGACACCAGGGAGGGAAAATGGCTAATTGGGCCCAATTTGGACATTTCACTTAGGGGTGTACTTACTTTTGTTGCCAGCGGTTTAGACATTAATGGCTGTGTGTTGAGTTATTTTGAGGGGACAGCAAATTTACACTGTTATACAAGCTGTACGCTCACTAATTTACATTGTAGCAAAGTGTCATTTCTTCAGTGTTGTCACATGAAAAGATAAAATATTTACAAAAATGTGAGGGGTGTACTCAGTGTTGTGAGAAACTGTGTGTGTGTGTGTGTATATATATATATATATATATATATATATATATATATATACATACATACATACATACATATACACACACACACACACACACATTAAAGCGGGGTTCCACCCAAATTTTGAACATTATCTCTATGCATTGTCTTCCTTGCCTAGATGCTGACATGCTGTGTAAGAAAATTTAAATCGCCGTAATTACCTTTTTTTTCTAATCTTCTTAGCACTTCCTGGTTTTCCTCCCATGGGAGTAGGCGTGTTTCTAGCCTCTCCCAGACCTCCCACAGTCCCCTGGGAGCTAGTCTCAGGCTTCCCAGCATGCATTGTGCAACAGCGTCATCACAACATCTCGGTGTATGCTGGGAGCACAGCATTCACCGCATCCAGGAAATACATGCTTGTGGGCTTCAAATGCCCACAATGAAGATGGAAACCGCCTTCAGTGAATTTTATAAGTTATTCTTTACAATGAAATCGGACACAGGCGGACTTATTACACAGAACATGTGAGTAGATAATCATGAGAAGAAAAGTTTTTGAATGAACTCCAAAAAAAAAAAAAAACGATAGATAGGTGGACCCCCACTTTAAAACCTTGGATTGCGAGTAACTTGGTCTGCGAGTGTGTTACAAGACGAGCAACATTTTTTTATAAATTTTAACTTGATAAATAAGCAAGATCTTGCAATCTGAGTAGCGTCACGTCACGACTTGGGATCCGACTTGTGAGACCCTAAGTCGTGTAACACATGAAATCCTATTTTAGTCAATGAGAGCTATCTTAATTAGCACTACTGAAGTCGCACTGACTTTAGAAAAGGTTCCTGTACTACTTCAAGGCGACTTCTATCCAACTTGTGCCCATAGACTTTAATTGAAGTTGCCTCCAAGTTGGATCCTTATCTTAACTGATATGATTTGGATCCAACATTACAGGAAAATTACCCAGGCATTCCATGAAGTTGCATCGAAGTTGCCTGGAAAAGTTGTGCTGACTTTCAGGTCGTGGCTGCCTCTCTTTTCTTTTATACTCTGTAGCTCCTGAAGTGCAGGTTACTTTGTTCTATTTTGGCAGTACACTTTACTCTGTGTGTGTGTGTGTGTGTATATATACATAGATAGATAGAGAGAGTGCTTGTAGTATATTAGGAACCAAACAGTTTTTCTAAAGTGGTCTAAACCAACACTTATAAGCCCTCTGCCCGCAGATGTCCACAACCACCGTCCAGGGTTGTCGGGAACAGGCCCTTGTCCCCATCAACATGAAGGCCCCCCCACCTGCTCCAAAGCACCCCCCATGTTGACGGCATGTGGTCTGGAATGGTTCAGGAGGGGAGAGGGAGTTCAGTTACCCCCCCTTTTCCTGGACTGATAGGGTGCATGCTTGGATAAGAGTCTGTTATGGACTTTGGGGGGGACCCCACACCGTTTTTTTTTTTTCATTTTGCCAGCAATAACTTGCAACCACAAGTCAATTTAAATGCCTTTTCTTTCTTTACACATGTCAGATTTACTGCAGCAGGTTCTATACATGGTACATATGCGCCACTTTTACAGACAGACTCCCCTGGCACTATATTTAAATGAATTTTTCATTTTTATTGTTTCACCTTAAACATCATTAAAATCACTGCTCCTTTAAAAATATGATATAAAAAATATATTTTGCATTCATACCTGTCCCCCAGGGCAGTACCCGGACTCCCATACCCTTTTTATGGCCAATAACTTGCATATAAGCCTTCAAAATGGGGACTATGGGTCCAACAGACTTCGTGGCTTGGGTCAGAACTTTTTCTCTGTTCTGGAGTTCTGGTGCTAACCGAACCCGGGGGGATGTTTGACTCATCACTAAAAATAAACTCAGTTGTGGTAGTGGTTGCCACCATCCCTTACAAATACACAATACTATGTTCCTCTGATGGGACTTTAAGGGCTACCTAAAGACTTGCATAAATGTTCTTTTATTTTAAAAAAAAAAACATATTTTATTACAATCCTTAAAAGCATATCCATCAATATTGATTATTGACGGATATACTTTTAAGGATTATAATAAAACACATTTTTTTTTAAATAAAAGAACATTTATACAAGCCACATAGTGTTGGTATAACACGGACAGGAGAGGTGGGAATAACACAAGGATATGTAACCCACCACAATGCATCCACAGTAATTTAGCACTATATAGTAACTAACTCTCCCTGCACAGGTTGTCCGCTCTCCCTAAACTGCTCCAGCATACACTGACAAATGGCTGCTTTTTATATTGGGGTGGGCAAATCTGAACCCCCTCTCCCCCAGGGTTTTACCTGCTTTCAGTTATAGGTCTTTCACACATGTCAGAATGATTCTTAAAGAGGAACTAGGACAGGGATACTTACCTATTCTCCAACGGTCTGACACCCATGAGGCCCATGAGGTCCATGAGGTCCCTTGCTGACATCTTCTCCCAGGCTTCTTCTGGGTGCCAGTCTTCAGCCATCCTGATTGGTGTGGGATGAAGTCACCACTGTGCATGCGCTGTAAGTACTTATTTAAAGTCAGCAGCTACAGTGTTTGTAGCTGCTGACGTTAAATTTTTTTTTTTTTTTTAGGTCGGAATCCCGCTTTAAACACTTTGGAAACCTTGAACAAACTAAAACAAACTAAACTGACAACAAACATAAAACTAAAATGTAAACAACTCAAGCACGGAGTTGGTGGAGGGGGCCCTGGGAATAGTTTTACCCGAAACCAAACTTAGAAACTGTAGATATACCCCTATCTTGGGGGCACTACACTTTTTACCAGTCCACACACCAGGCAGCTGGTCAAAAAATGACTCTTCGTAACTGGTGATGTGAGAAACAGCTACTGTCTACTGACCAGTCAATAGAAAAGCAAGGGGTGTGAAACAATGGTGTGTGGGGGGGGGGGGGACCGGCAGTTCTAGACTGTGGCCCTTTTTCACGGGTTGATTGGGCACTCCTTCGACTGAGTGTTGAGCGGTCCAGCTCCAAATATAGTGCTTATGTTACTCCACATGGGATAAGGGGACGTAATTGCTGAAAGAAAAAGGGGTCCAATACGTAAGCAACCATAAGTCCCGGATCAGCGCCCCCTGGATGTATAAGCTGGTATTCAGACCTGAGGTCTTCCAGAAGGAGAGATAGTCAGCATCAGCAAGGAAGAAAGGAAAAAAAAAAAAAATTAAAAGACAAAATGGACTGCAAGGATTTGGCTGTATTAAGCAGGGGTACTGGTCATACGAAAAGTGTCACTTACAGCCGTCCAGCCAGGATATAGCAGCCTCCGGGTCCATAAAGAAGTGTGCACGATCACCGTCAACCACACCTAACTTGCTGGGGTAAAGCAGGCTGAACTTGAGGCCTTTGTCTCATAGGCGTCTTCTTACCTCAGTGAAGGATCGACGACGCTGTACTGTACCTCTGGAGAATAATCAGGGAACAGCATGATTTTGGCATTGTTGAAATGCAGATCCTGTTTCTCTCTGGCTGCCTCCAGTATCCTGTCTCTGTAATTCAATAGCTTGAGCAGGAATGGTGGGCTACCAGGGATTTGAGGGGTTGGTGGGACCCTGTGTGCCCTCTCCACCACGAAAGTCGGGGCATGGCAGGTAAATCCAGCAATGAGACAAGGAAAGTTTCCGCAAATTCAGCAGGTCTCGAACCCTTGGCTCGTTCAGGAAGGCCTAGTATCCGAATATTATTTCCTTGCAACCGATTTTCGGTGTCTATGGACTTTTCTTGCAGGGCTTTCACTTGCAGCTGCAGCGCACGGAGGTCCCGGGAGTCAGACCTGGTATCATCTTCCAACTGTGAAATGCGGCCTTCAGCCTCAGCAAACCGGGATCTAAATTTATCCATGTCATGCAGTATTAGGCTGACATCCGTGGCTAGGTGGTCAATTTTGACCATCACCGAGTCATTGCCTGCTTTAATAGCCGCCAGCAATTCAGCATGTGAGGCGGCATGTGAGGTAGCAGGCTCAGAAGGAGTTTGAGTGCCGACTGACATCTTTGCAGCAGGGGGCCTCGTGGGCAAGATGGCGGCCGCGGATCGGGCAGTGCTCGTGGAAGAGGACGGGAGCTTACCCGGGGACAGCGGCAGAACCTGCAGAGTGCCGTGTGTTCTCCTAGACCCCAGGGTGCCTGGATTGAGGTGATTGTCGGCAAGTTTTAGCGTGGTAGTGGCTGACAGGAAAAATGTTGAAGCGGAGCTCAGTCTCAACACGTCCTCTCTGTCTTACATCCGGCCACGCCCCTGCCAGTTTTGCTTTCTGGTACTGTTTCATCCAGTGATACCAACAATGGGGCTTGATTCCACACCCACTGACACCAATGAAAAGGCACAATTCCTCCCAATGACGCCAACAATGGGGCACAATTACTCCCAATGACACCAACAATTGGGCCAAATGACACCAATGATGGGTCACAATTCATTCCAATTATAACAACAATGGGGCACAATTCCTCCCAATGATACCAACAATTGGGCTGAATGACATTAACGATGGGTTACAATTTTTCCCCAATGACACAAATGATGGGGCACAATTCCTCTCATGGACACCATCAATGGGGCACAATTCCTCCCACTGGCGCCAAAGATGGGGCATAGTTTTTTCCCACTTTTTGGACCTTTTCTACTCCCGATGGCCACAGCCTGGCCCCCCTAAAGTCTGAAGGACAGTAAACTGGCCCTTTGTTTAGAAAGTTTGAAGACCCCTAGTGTACATGATTCAAAAAATGTTAGCTGGAGTTCAGCTTTAGTTTGTTAGTCATCTCTATTTGTTATTTCCTCTAACATTACCCTTTCCCCATATTGGCAGTGCTGCTGACCAAGGATGTCTGTTTCTTCTCCATCCAGTGTGCAGACACTCTAAGACAGGAAGTATGTTACTGGCCAAATCACCAGATGAAAAATAAAGGTAAAAAGCCGAAAAAAAGGCTTAGTAAGCAGCAATGTATGATATTTTTTGGTTTAATACCACTTTAATGATGTATTAATTATTACAGAGCTGCATTAGTTTGTCTTTTTTATCTACCTAGAGCAGTGGTCATCAACCCTGTCCTCAGGGCCCACTAACAGGCCAGGTTTTATGTATTACCATGGGAAGATGCAGACTAGAATACTGCAATCACTGAGCAGCAAATGATATCACCTGCAATGTATTTCAGTTATCTTGTAAACCTGGCCTGTTAGTGGGCCCTGAGGACAGGGTTGATGACCACTGACCTAGAGTGAATTGTTAAAATAATTTCTAAAGCAAATTTTAATAATTTTAAACATGCAGCTTTTATTAAAATACCAGCTGGTGTTACTGCCATAAAGGTACTTGTGCAGGCACTTTTAGCTTATATGGTGACAATGCTATGTACGTTGTATAATAAGTCCATTATGTCTGAAGGATGTCTGAAGGATTTAGACACCCAAATCAGTTAATATAAAAGTCCAATATATTGTTTACATTTTACAATGTACTTTATAAGCAATATAAGTGCAAAATTCAATAAGCTACAATAAGCAATCCTGGGTCCTTTTTCCATGTGCACCACTTATATGGATATGAACGCTGCGATGTGAATAACCTGTACTAACATTGGCACATATCTTTATTATATTGCAAGCTGACTCAGTAGACAACCCCAGACCTTGTAGAAACAATGTAATTTTTGTAGTTAATAATCCTCAATGTGTTTCAGCAGAACAGCTGGACCCCCCGATACTGTATAACAGATGTTATTTGTAATCCTCAATGGTGTGAATCAGCAAGCAAATGGAAAGTGCAGCTACTGTATATTCCCAACAGGTGTTTAATCAGTTGCCTACCGGGCACTTTCACCCCCTTCCTGCCCAGGCCAATTTTCAGCTTTCTGTACTGTTGCGCTTTGAATGACAATTGCGAGGTCAACACTGTACCCATATTAAATTTTTATCATTTTTTTTTCACACAAATAGAGCTTTCTTTAGATGGTATTTAATCACCACAGTTTTTTTTAATTATTATTATTTTGCTAAACGAATGAAAGAAGACCAAAACATTTTTCTTAGTTGCCATTATAAAATTTTGCAAACAGGTAATTTTTCTTCTTCACAGATGGTCGCTGATGAGGCTGCACTGATGGACACTGATAGGTGCCACTGATGAAGCACAATGCACTGATATGGCTGCACTTATAGGCAACACTGACGTGGAGGCACTCATGGACACTGTTGGGGCTGATTATCAGTGTAGATGTCCCCTTTCGCACTGGCTGGTTACCATCTCTCCTCTTCTCTCCTTACGCTGTGACAGCACGAGGAAAGGACATGCCTCTAACCGGCAAGTGTGTTTACATTGTGATCAGCTTTGATTGGACACAGCCGATTACATAGTAAATGGTGGCTGCAATTTGCCCTTTACCCCGATCTGTGATCAGCTGTATCCAAAGCATGCACGCCGCAGTGGAGGAAATGGACGACAGCGTTGTAGCTGTCATTTAGCTATAGCACGGTCAGCAAGTGGTTAAAGGCTAAGTTCAGCTTTCTGAAAGCAATTTAAAAAATGCACATATTTTTGCAGGAATAGAATGTGCATTTAATATATTTTTCACAGGAGTCTACAGAGCATTGCACCCACGATCAGAGGATCATGGGTGCAATGCCAGGCTCCTGCACACAAGTTCTACAGCTTTTTGTCCATACCTCTGTATGGGATGTCAGCTTGAAAGTTGCAGGACTTGTAAATGCATTATGAGGGTGCTCATCAATGTCCTTGCAGCTCAATAAAAACTACAAGCCATGTGCCGCAGTGATAGAAGAGACTTGTAGTTTCCTCATTTACAGATTGCTGTGAATGAATGATGTGGCTGTGCGGGTGAAGTCTGCAAAAATCTGACAGCTGGTACAGGGAGAGAAACCCTCACCCGCTGTCACAGAAAAGGGGATTCTGGCAGTGGGGGCCATGTGAATAGGAGCATGTTGTACCCTAAATCATACCACCCAACTTTGGAACTTGAGAATGAGGGACACCTAGGAATGGAAACGACACGCGGAGTGCACCAAGACAATAATGGGCGTGGCTTAAATACGTTGAATATTGAGGTGGCTTAAAGGAACATGGTTAAATAGAGTCTAAAGCGGTATTAAACCCACAAGTAAACATTTATTATATTTCATCTTACCAATTCTTAGATGTGATAGCTGCATTTGTTTTCTTTTTCTTTCTTTTTTAGGCTTTATTCTATTTTCACCTGGTGATCCAGCCAGTATGTATGTTGTTTTTCAAAAGAACAAGCTGTCCTGCAGATGTAGCAGTTAGAGTGTTGAGGCAAACCATTTACCACTGACAGGGGTGCTTACAATTATCAGCTTTATTTATGTAAGACCTTCATCCTGAAAGAAAACAATCTTTTTGCTGTAACTGCTTATAAAGTGTTAGTGTATTTAAATCTGCTAGTCCATCTAATGCCGCATACACACGAGCGGACTTTACGGCAGACTTTGCCCGGAGGGCGGGATTTCGTCAGACAATTCGATCGTGTGTGGGCTCCAGTTGACTTTGTTTTCTCAAAAGTTGGACGAACTTAGATTTGAAACATGTTTTAAATCTATCCGTTGAAATCGAGTCCGGTCAAAAAGTCCGCTCGTCTGTATGCTAGTTCGACGGACAAAAAGCCACGCTAGGGCAGCTATTGGCTACTGGCTAAGAACTTCCTTGTTTTAGTCCGGTCGTACGTCATCACGTACGAATCCGTCGGACTTTGGTGGATTGTGTGTAGGCAAGTCCGTTCATTCGGAAAGTCCGTCGAAAAGTCCGTCGAAAAGTCCGTCGAAAAGTCCGTCGAAAAGTCCGTCGAAAAGTCCGTCGAAAAGTCCGTCGAAAAGTCCGTCGAAAAGTCCGTCGAAAAGTCCGTCGAAAAGTCCGTCGAAAAGTCAGCCGGGCAAAGTCTGCCGTAAAGTCCGCTCGTGTGTACACGGCATAACACTCCCCTCCCTCCAGACAATGCTGCTGTTCAAAGGTGCCCCCATTGCTCTTTCATCCAGAATTGTGTTTCACTAATACAGGAGGTATATTACTGACCAGATCACCAGGTGAAAAAGCCTAAAAAAAAAAAAAAAAAAAACAACAACTAATGCAGCCACCACATATAATGATTACCAGGTTGCAATATAATACATTTTTGATTTTGTGTTTATCCACTTGACCACTGGGCACTTAAACCCCCTTAATAACCAGACCAATTTTCAGCTTTCGGTGCTCTCATAATTTGAATGACAATTACTCAGTCATGCAACACTGTACCTATATGAAATTTTTGTCCTTTTTTTCACACAAATAGAGCTTTCTTTTGGTGGTATTTAATCGACGCTGGGTTCTTTATTTTTTGTGCTATAAAAGAAAAAAGACCGAAATTCTGTAAAAAAATGCATTTTTCTTCGTTTCTGTTATAAAATTTAGCAAATTAGTAATTTTTTCTTCATATATTTTGGCCAAAATGTATACTGCTACATATCTTTGGTAAAAATAACCCAAATCGGTGTATATTATTTGGTCTTTATGAAAGTTATAGAGTCCACAAGCTATGGTGCCAATCTCTGAAAATTGATCACACCTGAATTACTGACGGCCTATCTCATTTCTTGAGACCCTAACATGCCAGAAAAGTACAAATACCCCACAAATGACCCCCTTTTGGAAAGAAGACATTCCAAGGTATTTAGAAAGATGCATGATGAGTTTTTTGAAGTTGTCATTTTTTCCCACAATTCTTTGCAAAATCAAGTTTTTTTTTTACTTTTATTTTTTTTCACAAAATTGTCATATCAGGTTATTTCTCACACACAACATATGCATACCACAAATTACACCCCAAAACACATTCTGCTATTACTCCAGAGTATGGTGATACCACATGTGTGAGTCTTTTACACAGCATGGCCACATACAGAGGCCCAACATGCATGGAACACCTTCAGGCGTTCTGGAGCACCCAGGCCAATTCTGACATTTCTCTTACATGTAAAAATCATAATTTATTTGCTAGAAAATTACATAGAACCCCAAAACATTATATATTTTTTTAGCAAAGACCCTAGAGAATACAATGGCGGTCGTTGCAACTTTTTATCTCGCACGGTATTTGCACAGCAATTTTTAGAATGCGTTTTTAAAAAAAAAAAAAAACAGTTTTGTGCTTTAAAAAAAAAACAAAATAGTAAAGTTAGCCCAATATTTTTGCATAATGTAAAAGATGAAGTTATGCCGAGTAAATAGATACCTAACATGTCACCCTTCAAAATTGCACACGCTCGTGGAATGGCGCCAAACTTCGCTACTTAAAAATCCCCATAGGAGATGCTTTAAAATGTTTTACGGGTTACATGTTGTGAGTTACAGAGGAGGTCTAGGGCCAAATTTATTGCTCTTGCTCTACTGATCGCAGCGATACCTCACATGTGTGGTTTGAACACCATTTTCATATGTGGGCACAACTTACGTATGCGTTCGTTTCTGCATGCGAGCACACAGGGACACGGGGAAAAAATTTTTTTTTTATTGTTCATTTTACTTTATTTTAGTTTGAGGCTTTTTTCCAAAAAATACATTTTTTGATCACTTTTATTTCTATTACAAGGAATGTAAACATCCCCTGTAATAGGAATATGGCATGACAGGTCCTCTTTACAGTGAGATATGTGGGGTCTTATTGACCCCATCTCACCTCTAGGCTGGGAAGCCTGAAATTAAAAAAAAAAAAAAAAAATGATCCTGGCCTCGATCGTAGCGGTGAGTCGGTAGAAGCACCTGAAGGCGACGAGAGGGGGGGGGGGACGTCCCCTCTCGCCTCCCGTGAGAACGATCAAGCAGCGGAAGAGCCGCTATGATTGTTCTTATGGTGTAGGGAATCGCTGGCTGAAAAAGCTGATATCTGAATGATGCCTGTAGCTGCCCCCATCATTCAGATATCCCCGCACAAAGTCAAGGACGTCGTATGACGGCCGGCGGGCGGGAAGTGGTTAAAACACATTTTTTTTAACACAAAGTTGTCCATTTATACAATATTTCTAACACATAGCATGTACATACCAAAAATGACATCCCAAAATAGATTCTCCTACTCCTCCTGAATACGGCGATACCACATGTGTGAGACTTCCACAGCCTGGCCACATAGAGGTCGTGTACAGCCGAGTATGGCAGAGTATGGCAGAGTATGGCTGAGTATAGCCGAGTATGGCTGGGTATCACCGAGTATTGCAGAGTATGGCTGGGTATGGCGGGGTATTGCAGAATATTGCGGGGTATTGCAGAGCATTGCAGAGTATTGCGGGGCATTGCAGAGTTTTGCACAGGGTATTGCAGAGTATTGCAGGACATTGCAGAGTATTGCGGGGCATTGCAGATTATTGCGGGGCATTGCAGAGTATTGCGGGGTATTGCAGAGTATTGCACAGGGTATTGCAGAGTATTGCAGGACATTGCAGAGTATTGCGGGGCATTGCAGAGTATTGCAGAGTATTGCGGGGCATTGCAGAGTATTGCGGGGCATTGCAGAGTATTGCTGGTCATTGCAGAGTATTGCTGGTCATTGCAGAGTATTGCGGGGCATTGCAGAGTATTGCACAGGGTATTGCAGAGTATTGCACAGGGAATTGCAGAGTATTGCACAGGGAATTGCAGAGCATGGAGGGATGGATGGATGGATGTGACTGCACATGTCACTAAGCAGCGCTGTGGGCACTACACATCCAGCCCACAGCGCGGCTCCCATCCGATCTCTCCCCCTCTGTACTGATCGGTACAGAGAGGGGAGGGAGAAACCGTTATTATATGACGCCGGTTTGTTTACATGTGATCACTCCATCATTTGACCCGGCGGTCACGGATGTTCCCGTGTGCGCGCCCCAGGGGGTGGGCGGGAGCAGTTTTCTGGAAGCACGTCATATGACGTGATCCCAGAGTTATCCAACTGCCCTGCAGCCGTCATTTGGCTATGGGCCAGTTGGCAACTGGTTAATATGGCTTTACAGTGGTATATACTGTACACAGTCCACAGTCCTTGTACCCACAAAATACTCCCTCATTTCTGTGCTATGAGTGAGAGGCTCACTGACATAAACCTGCCATGTATACACTCAGATACAGTCACGGACTGAGGTATACTTAGTCACCCTTTATATCAGAATCTCCCCTTCACATTAAAGTCCCTTCTTTCACAACATGAGTCCCCCCCTTTCATCACATCAGCAGTGGCCCTTTAAATCAGGAGCCCCCTATAGTTAACATCAGGAGTCCTCCTTTATATCTGCAATGGCCCTTTAAATTTGGGGCCCCTTTCCTATCAGAGTCCCCCTTTAACATTGGTATGACTCCTTTAACATTAGTATTCTCCCTTTACATCTAGAGACCCCATTACATCAGCAGTCTTCCCTTCACATCAAGAGTCCCCCTTTACATCAGGCACTGGGGGGGGATAGTGTTAGAAGGGGTGATCCAGGGAATATGAATTAAATAGACAGGGATCCGAAGTCAAGAATGCAGACAGCTAAGGGCGAGATAGTGCAGGCTGGATTACAGTGTGAAGTGGAGGGAGTTGGGCTGTGGATGGGAGAAGTATCTGGGGAATGGAGGAGCACAGGAGTCTATTAGGAACTTGTGGCAAGGAAAGGGTGCAGGCATTAAGTGGAGAGAATGGAGGTCTGCTGTGTTGGGAGAGGAGTGACTGATAACAGGGAAGAGGAGCAGTGGACTCCAGCTTTCATATTTAGGGAGGGGAGGGGAGGGGAGGGGCAGGGACAAAAGTAGGGGGGCCCAACTATAAACTGCAATTATATGTATGTCTATGTCTATCTATCTATCTATCTATCCTTTTACTACGATCCCACAAGGGGGCCCTTTCACATGTTCTGCAGTGAGCTCACTTCCTACTGTATTGGGGCCCCCCAGGGTGGCAGAAATCAAGAGATATCTGTTTCCTTGGCAGCGCTGCAGTCTACTAGAACTTAGTACTGGTGACTATTGGTTGTAAAGAGCTGAGCCCCCAGCTGATCACCTAGCAGCAGTAATGCTGTATAGCCTTCTCTGTTGACATGCTGATCGGGATGTGATCCAGGTGATGCCCCCAGTCAGATCCCATAAACACAGTATTTATTAGTATCAAGAGTACAACCACATATATATCATCACACGTATGTTCAGCAGCCATGTGGGCTCTATGCCTGTAAGGTGTGGGCTTTGATCAATAAAATCACTATGATATTTAACACTAGGATTTGACTAGGAGCATCACCTGGATTGGATCCTGATCAGCATGTCAGAGAAGGCTCCACTGCGGCTAAGCAACCTGCAGGGAGCTCAACTGTCTACAACCATTACAGATGGGCTTGGGTGTGCTTGAAATCCCACATGCCTGATCCAGCCAGGAAGCAGACACTGTACACCGCAAATTACAGGCAGTGAGACATTTCCTGATCTGTGCAGCTGCGGACTGGGAAATGTCTCACTGCCTCTGATTAGCCATGTGCAGGGCTTCCTGGCGGGACCGGGCATGTGGAATTTTGAACATGCTCGGCCCATCTCTAATAACAAATTGTGCTGACCCTCCTGTACATCAGCCCCATAAAGTAACCAGCACTGAGTTCCAATGTGCTGCCGCTGCTGCCATGAAGACAGAGACCAACGCTGTCAATAGCCTGAACAGGACAGCAACCCTGGTAGATCCACCACTGGTCCACAATGGGAGGATTCCCCCATCCACCTGCAATGTGTAGATGGTGGAATTGGATCATTTTATTTTTTCATTTAACCTAAAAAAGTGATCAATGGCTGCAGGGCGGTTGGATAACTCTGGGAGGGCGTACAGTGACGTCCTCCCAGAATCCTGCTCTTGCGCGCACCCTGGGGTGTGCACCTGAGAACATCCGTGACCTCTGGACCCGGTGCATCACAGTAAACGGCCGCCGATCACATGTATGATCACGGTTCCTCCCTCCCCTCTCTGTACCAATGGGTACAGAGGGGGAGGGATCGGATGGCAGCAGCGCTGTGGGCTGGATGTGTAGTGCCCACAGCGCTGCTCTGTGACAATTGCAGTCACATCCAGCCATCCATGCTCAGCCATTCCTCCATGCTCAGCAATACTCTGCAATACCCCGCAATACCCAGCCATACCCAGCCATACCCTGCAATATTTAGCCATATATTTAGTCTTATTGACCCCACATCTCACTGTAAAGAGGACCTGTCATGCCATATTCCTATTACAAGGGATGTTTACATTCCTTGTAATAGGAATAAAAGTGATCAAAAAATAATTTTTTTGGAAAAAAGTGTCAAACTAAGATAAATTAAGTAAAACGAACAATAAAAAAAAACAAAAAAACAAAACAATTCTCCGTGTCCCCGTGTGCTCGCATGCAGAAGCAAACGCATACGTAAGCCCCGCCCACATATGAAAATGGTGTTCAAACCACACATGTGAGGTATCACTGCGATCGGTAGAGCGAGAGCAATAATTTTGGCCCTAGACCTCCTCTGTAACTCAAAACATGTAAACCAGTAAAAATGTTTTAAAGCGTCGCCTATGGGGGTTTTTAAGTAGTGAAGTTTGGCGCCATTCCACGAGTGTGTGCAATTTTGAACGGTGACATGTTAGGTATCTATTTACTTGGCATAACTTCATCTTTCACATTATGCAAAAACATTGGGCTAACTTTACTGTTTTGTTTTTTGTTTTTTCCTACAAAAAAAGCGTGAGAAAAATTGCTGCGCAAATACCGTGCGAGATAAAAAGTTGCAATGACCGCCATTGTATTCTCTATGATCTTTGCTAAAAAAAACCCCATATATAATGTTTTGGGGTTCTATGTAATTTTCTAGCAAATAAATGATGATTTTTACATGGAGAGAAATGTCAGAATTGGCCTGGGTGCTCCAGATTGCCTGAAGGTGCTCCGTACATGTTGGGCCTCTGTATGTGGCCACGCTGTGTAAAAGTCTCACACATGTGGTATCGCCATACTCAGGAGTAATAGCAGAATGTGTTTTGGGGTGCAATTTGTGGTATGCATATGCTGTGTATGAGAAATAACCTGCTAATATGACAATTTTGTGAAAAAAAAAATACAATTTTAAATCTTGATTTTGCAAAGAATTGTGGGAAAAAATTACAACTTCAAAAAATTCAACATGCATCTTTCTAAATACCTTGGAATGTCTTCTTTCCAAAAAAGGGTAATTTGGGGGGTATTTGTACTTTTCTGGCAGGTTAGGGTCTCAAGAAATTAGATAGGGGCGGGGTCAACATCACCTGGTGACCCCGCCCCCTTATGCCGTAACAGTCCCAGCATGCCCAGGGACTGTGACGGCATAAGCAGGCGGGGTCACCGCCTATATAAGTCATAGCGGAGCACCCAGACAGCATTACAGTCGGAGAGAGCGTCGTGTCAACATCAGAAGAAGAGAAGAGGGAAGAAGGCGACGCAGAAGTCCGGATCACCGCTAGCAAAAGAGTGGCAGAAGATAGCGGAGGAGCCGGCAGAAGAAACGGATACCGGGAGAAGAGGCCGGAGAGAGCGGAGAAGAACCGGATGCCAGGAGAAGAGGCCGGAGGGACCTCCCAAGTCGGAAGAAGACCCCCGAAGTCGGAAGAAGACCCCCGGAGCTGTCTAATAAATTACTTTAAAAACCTGTGTAGTGTATTTTTTTATTGACACTTTTTCCCTAGGTGAATGGGTAGAGGTATGATGTACCCCATATTTATTCACATAGGGTAGGGGGCTGGGATCTGGGGGCCCCCTTATTAATGGGCCCGCAGACCCCAAAACCAACGGCCAGGGTTGTCGGGAAGAGGCCCTTGTCCTCATCAACATGGGGACAAGGTGCTTTGGGGGAGGGGGGGCTGCAGGGCTCCCCCTCCCCAATAGCACCCCCCCATGTTGAGGGCATGCGGCCTGGTACGGTTCAGGAAGGGGGGGCGCACGCTCGTCCCCACCCCCTTTCCTGACCGGCCAGGCTGCATGCTCAGATCGGGGTCTGGTATGGTTTTTGGGGGGACCCCACGTTAAGGGGGTTCCCCTTAAAATCCATACCAGACCTAAGGGCCTGGTATGCCCCGTGCTGGCCGCAATAGGAAAATTTGTTTTTCCTGTTGCAGCGAGCGCGAGATGTAGTACCCTGCCCTTGCGTCGTATCTGGTCCGTTGGACCAGCATAGAGACGAACAGGCTTTCCGTCAGGAACTGAGTCCGGCTGAGTTACGACGTAAAGATTTGAAGCAAGTTTCAAATCTAAAGTCCGTCGGATTTCTGATCGAAATGGTCTGTCGGAAGTCCGAAGCAGCCCACACATGGGCGGATTGGATGCCGGATTCGGTCCGTCGGACCAGTCCGGTCGGAAAGTGTCAGAGTGTCATAGACTGAGACTCGGCTCAGCTTGCAGTCACCAGTCTCGGAATTTACAGGCTGGTTCTCCTGTCCTAAGGATGGGAGAAATCAGTCTGTTTTTTCAGTAACTGAGATAATGGGAGTAGGCTTGGGTGCCCCCCCACCCACAGTGCTGGTGGAGTCCTTCCTGCAACTCCATCTCCTTCCTGCCAATGAGGATGCAGAGGGAGGGAGTAGATTGCTCTCTCTCTCTCTTCCGGGTCCCGGCGTACATTCTGCGCATGCGCGGACCCGGAATGAAAATAAGGCTTGGTTCGCGAATGAGCGCAAGCGTCTCGTGTCTGGCGCTGGCTGTGACATCACGTGGCGCCACTTTTAAATCTGGGGGAGGCCTGCAGAGCCTCAGGAATGATCGTGGGCATATGCGGCGACTTCCCCTAGCATCTGTGATGGCTTTCCCAGGTAAGTGCTGGTTCTGTGGGGAATGTAGTGTTCCCTGCCTGGCAGCTCTCTCTCTTTCCCTGCAGTGCCCTGCCTGAATGACAATGGATCCTTCACTGTGTCCTGGTGGCCAGCCCTCTCGCAGCAGGTATACATTAGGGATTTCACTGTGTTTTGCCTTCGGGGGGGGGGGGGGGAGTGGGATATAAGGGCTCCGGTGTAAATGTTTTTTCCCCTTCTTTTCTTCCTCTTTTTCCCCACAGCCCTTCCAGGTCTGATCCACAGCATAGTTCCCGCTGTAAGTGGGTCTTCAAAGTCACACCGCCGGCACTCTTCCTCAAGATCAAGGCACTTTGGGTCTGCCTCTAGGTCCAGACACCACAGTAAAGACCCTTCCCACCCCCTCATCTTACAGCAGGGGGACAGAGAAATCCTGCTGGGGTGTGGGGCTCCGGTCCCTGCCGGCGACCGGCTCTCTGCGACCACTGTTTCTCCAAAGCAGCAGATGGGGGGGGGACAGACCAGCACCTTGAATCTCTAGTCAAATGAGTGGTGAGAGAATCCTTACAAGAGAGGGAGGCTCATCAGCCTTGTGACCCCCCACCGGAGCTATTATGCTCCCCAACTGGAGAGGGGCTGGTCTATGATACATGGGAATCTTCCCAGCCAAGCCACCCATCCGCTCCTCCCTCGGACAGTGAGTCGGAGGTAGAGAATTCGGGGATGGGCTTTGAGTATTCCCTGGTTCCCTCTTTGGTGAAAGCAGTAAGGGAAGCCCTGAATTGGGAAGATCCTGCAACTTCTCCTCCGAAGCAGAGGAAATTCCTCAAGCAGCTCAATAAGGAGTGCCAATACTTCCCCTTTCTCACTAAAGTGGGAGACATCATCTCTGATGAGTGGGGCAAAATGGACAAAAAGAGTTCCATGCAATCTAAAATCCTAAAACTGTAACCCTTCAAGGAGGAAGAGGTTAAGCATCTTGAGTAAGCTCCTTTGGTGGATGCAGCGCCGATGAGGCTGCTTAGATATGTGACCCTTCTCCTGGAAGACACTGTCTCCTTTAAAGATCCCTTGGAAAGGTGGATCTACCTGATGTCGGGCATGGCCTGCAAGCCGGTCCTAGCTTTAGCCACAATATATAAAGCCTTGGAAACCTGGTCGGACAGCAATGACGAAACCCTCAGAGGAATTTCCAGTGAGGTGGCTAGAAGCTCACCTATCCAGGAAATTAGGCAGTGGCACACACATCCCTTCCGGAAAGGGTTCCTCCAACAATGGAGGTCCAACAGCAAGAACCAGCGCATCCACCTTACTTGGAACATGAGAGTGTCCATCATTTAACAAAGAAATCATCAGTTATGTTCAGGCTGGACACAACCGCAGTGGCCTACATAAGGAGGGAGGGTGGAACCCGCAGCTGGTCCCTGCTACAGGAAGTGGAGCCAATCATGAACTGGGCTCAGAAGAACCTGTCCAACGTCTCAGCAGCCTACATACCCAGGATCGAGAATGTGCAGGCGGACTTCCTTTCTCAGGTTCAGATGAACAACAACGACTGGTCTCTCCACGAAGAAGTGTTCATGTGGCTCTTGATCCTGGTGGTGTCACCAGAAGTCGACCGCTTTGCATCCCCATGCAACAACAAACTGGCCAAGTACTACTCAAGGTTCAGAGATCCTCAGGCCTATGGGATAGATGTCCTCATGGGCCAGTGGAGGTTCCGCAAGGCTTATGCCTTCCCTCCGGTGCCTGTAATTCTCCAGTTTCTCCGGAGACTCAGAATAGAGAAGGATGACATATTAGCGGTAGTTCCTTTCTGGCTCAACAGGCCATGGTTTTCTCTCTTGACACTCCTCAGCTATTGGGAATCAGTTCCCCTGCCACTCAGGCCGGATCTATTATCTCAGGCACAACCCTGTCCCTCTCATCTGCACCTCAGGGCTTGGTTCTTGAGAGGGGAAGGTTCGAGGCTCTAGGCTGCCCAGTAGGAGGTTATGCCTACCCTCTTGAACTCTAGAATGAGCACTAACAGGGTCTATGAATGAATATGGACTAGGTTCACGGACCACATGTCCTCCAGGTCCAAGCCTTGTAGTGCTCCGGCAGTCTAGGACATTCTTAGCTTCCTGCAATCAGGTCTAGACCTATCCCTTTCAATTAGCTCACTTTGAGTACAGGTATCGGCCATCTCTGCATTCACAGGAGTTTCATGGGCCAATCACTCCCTTGTTTGCCAGTTTTTCAAAGGAGCTATTAGGCTTAGTCCTCAGAGGAAGCCAAGGTTCCCCAAGTGGGACCTCCCTCTTGTTCTGGATTTCCTTTCCCAACTCGGATCAGATCGATCTTACTCTCAAGACCACCTTCCTGGTGGCTGTTACTTTAGCAAAAGAGTGTCTGAAATCAGATACCTGGGTTCGAAGGAGCCTTTTCTAACTTTCTTTCCAGGCAGAGCAGTGTTAATTCCCATGCTGGGGTCAAATCCTAAACTGACCACAATTTTCCACGAAAATCAAGAAATTGTGCTCCCCACCTTTAGATCAACAGAAAATCAACATGTCCATCCTCTTGATGTGGGGCACGCTCTGAAACAATACCTGGAGATCATGGCTCCCTTTCAGCAATCAGATTTTCTTTTCATCCTTCACCACTGGAAAAAAGAGGTATGTGGGCCTCGGTTAGATCCATTGCAGCATGGATTGTGCAGACCATTCAACAAGCTTATAAAACAAAGGGCTTGGCTCCTCCAGAGGCGGTAAAGGCGCACTCAATGCGGAGTAGCTCGACTTCTTGGGCAGCTTCACGCCATGCCACTCCTGAAGTTATCTGTAGGGCGGTTTCCTGGTCTTCCATCAATACATTTGTGTCTCACTACTGTGTTGAGCCAGCTGCCTTATCTGTCAGTTTTGGTTTACAAGTACTGTCAGTTGACGGTGTTAAATAAATGTATTTTCTTTGCTCAGCATTTCCCCAGCCAGATGTGTACAGCGAGTTATTTCCCACACGTTGCTGCCATGGAGTCTGTCAGGAAAACTGAAAATTTCCTATCAAATACTTACGGTAATTTTCCACATCTGATCACATGGCACAGATGGGCTGTGATTGGCCCAGTCTGTATCATGTGATCACTGTTACCAATCACAGCTAGCAGCACACTTGTACACAATGGATGGCTTGAAAGGAAGGTCATGTGACCTGCTGTGATTGATTGCAGCGGTCACATGGTACCAGCAGTGGGCCGGTACAGTGATAAGTCATCGGCTGTGTCCTATGATGTCCACCCAGATCGACAAGAGGCTGTCTCTGGCGTCATTCACTCATAGGCTGGGCGGGAACAGGTTAAGCAATCCAAGTATAATTTCTACATGCTAAAAACAATAAAACTCATCCAGCCACCAAACATATCTCATGCAAAGGATATGCTTTCTTAAGGCACTTGATCAAAACTTTGTTTCCTTAAAGCAGAACTTTACCGAAAACTTGATAAAAAATGTTCTTCAGCAAGGAACGTACATTCCACATTAACCACTTAAGGACCAGCCTCGTTTTGGATTTTAGGTGTTTACATGTTTAAAACAGGTTTTTTAGCTAGAAATTACTTAGAAAAAAAACATATGTAATGTTTGGGGGTTCTAACACCCTAGAGAATAAAATGGCGGTCGTTGCAATACTTTTTTTTGCACTGTATTTGCGCAGCGGTCTTATAAGCGCACTTTTTCTTGGAAAAAATTCACTTTTTTTAATAAAAAAATAAGACAACAGTAAAGTTAGCCCAAATTTTTTTTTATATTGTGAAAAATGTTACGCCAAGTAAATTGATACCCAACATGTCACGCTTCAAAATTGCGCCCGCTCGTGGAATGGCGTCAAAACTTTTACCCTCAAAAACCTCCATGGGCGACGTTTAAAAAATTCTACAGGTTGCATGTTTTGCGTTACAGAGGAGGTCTAGGGCTAGAATTATTGCTCTCGCTCTACCGGTCGCGGCGATACCTCACATATGTGGTATGACCACCGTTTTCATATGCGGGCGCTACTCGCGTATGCGTTCTCTTCTGCGCGCAAGCTCGTCGGGACAGGGGGGGGGGGTTTACATTTTAAAAAAAATATTTTTATTATTTATTTTACATTATTTTATTTATTTTTGCACTGTTTAAAAAAAATGGTGTCACTTTTATTCCTATTACAAGGAATGTAAACATCCCTTGTAATAGAAAAAAGCATGACAGGACCTCTTAAATATGAGATCTGGGGTCAAAAAGACCTCAGATCTCATATTTACACTAAAATGCAATAAAAAAAAGAGTCATTTTAAAAAAATGACATTGAAAAAAATATGCCTTTAAGAGGCGTGGGCGGAAGTGACGTTTTGACGTCGCTTCCGCCCAGCAGTGTCATGGAGACGAGTGGGCGCCATTTTAGCCTCACTCATCTCCAGGCACAGAAGGGAGATGGACGCGATCACCTCCGCCGCTACCGACGGCTCCAGTAAGCAGCGGAGGGCACCGGATCGCGGTGGGAGGTGGGCCCCCCTCCCGCCACCGATAAAAGTGATCTTGCGGCGAATCCGCCACAGGGACCACTTTTATCAGAAAGCCGGCCACCGCACGAAAACAGGGATACCGGGGTTATGACAGCTAGCTGCTGCCATAACAACGATATCCGCCGACAAACTTTGAACGTACATCGGCGTGCGGCGGTCCGGAAGTGGTAATTATGCTACCAAAATTTGTGTGCTGTAAATTGCCTCCAACATTGCTACTGTTTCTTCTTGCTGGAGGCTGCCATTTTGCTGAAGTCCAAAGCCCCTGAACAGCAGTAAATCATAAAGCAGAACTAAACCATCAATTTAACGTTTTCAAACTGTTACATTCCTGAAATGTTTGGAACGCTAACTGTCACATTTGATTGTGTCCTAAACCAAACTGTCAAACTATTAAATAGCTGCTGTCGCTGATCACCTTAGCAAGCACCATGGCAGTTGCAGATCAAACAGAAGCAGCTTACTTGGCTGTAAAGGATAGGAGGGTTTTTTTTTTTTTTTTTTTTTTTTTTTTTTTTTTCAGCTTTAAAATATATTTTATTTTTTCATTTAAATAAAAAAAAAAAAAAATGTACAAAGTTCATCCATGGTGATTGGAAAGTGCTTGTAGTGAAGGAGCTCGATATTTGCCCAGAGAGAGAGAAGAGACTTCACCAAGGATGGAAAAGGCTGACCCAATCTGAAGGTGTCCTTACAACGTGAGACGTGACACAGATGTTGGTTTGGTCGGGTCTCACGATAAGGAAGACTGTAGAAAGGAAGGACGACGTAAATCCACACACATCATTGATAAAGTCCTGTGCCTACAAATAACAAAGCAAAGAAATTCTGAAAAAAGGTGCACGATTCCTTACCATATCCAAAATAAAAATAAAAAAAAAAAACGGAAATAAGGCTGTTTGCATTCTCAGGTTTTCCAAAAATGCATTTTGCACTGTCCATAAAATTTGTCGTCAGCTGACTTTCACTGATCAGAGTCTAATGCTAAAAAAAAAGTTAGCATTGTGTACCGGAATACTAGAAACATTTCCAGATCCTGAAATTATGGCACCGGCTGTACAGGAGCTCCTGGGAGTGCGTCAGTTAAAGGATAAGTTCACCTTTTATAAAAATACAATAATAACAATACATGCATGCCTTTTCCTCCAGGTAAAAAAAAAAATCCAAATGTATTCCACACTGGAGCCCGCAAAGCATCACCGATGGCGGGCGCAATGCCAGGACCGTGCAGAATCCCAGCACCACGTCCGCCCGCACCCCCGATATGGGTATCAGAGGTGCGGGGTATATGGGTATCAGAGGTGCGGGGTATATGGGTATCAGAGGTGCGGGGTATATGGGTACCAGAGGTGCGGGGTATATGGGTACCAGAGGTGCGGGGTATATGGGTACCAGAGGTGCGGGGTGTATGGGTACCAGAGGGGCGGGGTATATGGGTACCAGAGGTGCGGGGTATATGGGTACCAGAGATGCGGGGTATATGGGTACCAGAGGTGCGGGGTGTATGGGTACCAGAGGGACGGGGTGTATGGGTACCAGAGGTGCGGGGTGTATGGGTACCAGAGGTGCGGGGTGTATGGGTACCAGAGGTGCGGGGTATATGGGTACCAGAGGTGCGGGGTATATGGGTATCAGAGGTGTGTGGTATATGGGTATCAGAGGTGCGGGGTATATGGGTATCAGAGGTGTGTGGTATATGGGTATCAGAGGTGCGGGGTATATGGGTACCAGAGGTGCGGGGTATATGGGTATCAGAGGTGCGGGGTATATGGGTATCAGAGGTGTGTGGTATATGGGTATCAGAGGTGCGGGGTATATGGGTATCAGAGGTGCGGGGTATATGGGTATCAGAGGTGCGGGGTATATGGGTACCAGAGGTGCGGGGTGTATGGGTACCAGAGGGACGGGGTGTATGGGTACCAGAGGTGCGGGGTGTATGGGTACCAGAGGTGCGGGGTGTATGGGTACCAGAGGTGCGGGGTATATGGGTACCAGAGGTGCGGGGTGTATGGGTACCAGAGGTGCGGGGTGTATGGGTACCAGAGGTGCGGGGTATATGGGTACCAGAGGTGCGGGGTATATGGGTATCAGAGGTGTGTGGTATATGGGTATCAGAGGTGCGGGGTATATGGGTATCAGAGGTGCGTGGTATATGGGTATCAGAGGTGCGGGGTATATGGGTATCAGAGGTGCGGGGTATATGGGTATCAGAGGTGCGGGGTATATGGGTATCAGAGGTGCGGGGTATATGGGTATCAGAGGTGCGGGGTATATGGGTATCAGAGGTGTGTGGTATATGGGTATCAGAGGTGCGAGGTATATGGGTATCAGAGGTGCGAGGTATATGGGTATCAGAGGTGCGGGGTATATGGGTATCAGAGGTGCGGGGTATATGGGTATCAGAGGTGCGGGGTATATGGGTATCAGAGGTGCGAGGTATATAGGTATCAGAGGTGCGGGTATATGGGTATCAGAGGTGCGGGGTATATGGGTATCAGAGGTGCGAGGTATATAGGTATCAGAGGTGCGAGGTATATAGGTATCAGAGGTGCGGGGTATATGGGTATCAGAGGTGCGGGGTATATGGGTATCAGAGGTGCGAGGTATATAGGTATCAGAGGTGCGGGGTATATGGGTATCAGAGGTGCGGGGTATATGGGTATCAGAGGTGCGGGGTATATGGGTATCAGAGGTGTGGGGTATATGGGTATCAGAGGTGCGGGGTATATGGGTATCAGAGGTGCGGGGTATATGGGTATCAGAGGTGCGGGGTATATGGGTATCAGAGGTGCGGGGTATATGGGTATCAGAGGTGCGGGCAGACGCGGCACCGAGAGTCCGCAGGACCCCGGCACCGCACCCGCGACCAGCAACTCCCCACAGGCTCCAGTGCAAAATAAATTCACACTTTCCCTTCTACCTGGAAAAAAAGATGGGATATACCATTATTATTTTATTTTTATTATTATTATTATTTTTTTTTTGGCAGAAAGAATCAATGAACAATGAGAATGCTCACCAGCGCCCTTTCAGTCCATTGAGAATTACAAGCCGAAGGCGGCGGTGGCTGATGGTACTTGTAGTTTAGTGATGGCGAACCTCGGCACCCCAGACGCCCCAGAACCACACCTCCCACGATGCTCATGTGCTCTGCAGTGTTATTGAGCATCATGGGAAATGCAGCTCCAAAACCCCCGGGGCGCCGAGGCTCTCCACCACTGTAATGTAGTTTATTCATTCACAGAACTCTGAATGATGCGACTGTAGGTTTTTAAAAACTTGAAGGCTAGGCCTTTTCTGGCACTTCATTTTTTTTGACCTGCAACAATCAGTATTTTTTGCTAGAAAATTTCTTAGAACCCCCGTGAGTTCCTAATAGCTAGGAACCAAGATCTGTCATCTCCTATAGTCAGTCCCCTCCCCCTACAGTTAGAACACACACAGGGAACACAGTTAACCCCTTGATCGCCACCTAGTGTTAACCCCTTCCCTGCCAGTGACATTCTACAGTAATCAGTGCATTTTTATAGCATCGATCACTGTATAATTGTCAGTCGTCCCAAAAATGTGTCAAAAGTGTTTGATGTGTCCGCCATAATGTCGCAGTCATGATTAAAAAAAAAAGCCAAAAAAAAAAAAAAAAAAAAAAAACGCAGATTACTAGTAAGAAAAAAAATAAAAATGGCATAAATCTATCCCCTATTTTGCAGGCACTATAACTTTTGCGCAAACGAATCAATATATGCCTTTTGTGATATTTATTACCAAGAATATGTAGAAGAATACATAACGGCCTAAACTGAGAAAAAATGTGCTTATTTAAAAAAAAATTGGGGATATTTATTATAGCAAAAAGTACAAAATATTGTGTTTTTTTACTTAATTGTCGCACTTCTTTTTGTTTAAAGCGCAAAAAATAAAAACCGCAGAGGTGATCAAATACCACCAAAAGAAAGCTCTATTTGTGGGGAAAAAAAAAGAAGTCAATCTTGCTTGGGTACAACGTCGCACGACCGCGCAACTGTTAATTAAAACAACGCCATGCCAAACCGCAAAAAATGGCCCGGTCACTGAGCAGCCAAATCTTCCGGGGGGCTGAAGTGGTTAAAGCAGAGGCCCTAGAGAATAAATTAGTGGGTTTTGCAACTTTTTATGTCACATGATACTTGTGCAGCGTTTTTTTTTTTCAAGCCCAATTTTTTTTGGGGGGAAAAAAAAATACACTTTTTTGAATTTTAATGCAAAAAAAAAAAAAAAAAAAAAACGCAATACATAACTCAATTGTTTGGTAAAATATAAAAGATGATTTTACGCTGAGTTAATACCAAACATGTCGCTCTTTAAAATTGAAAACATGATGTGTGTACTGTAATGTGACCATGCGAATAAAGCTTTGGACCCTTTTGAGGAATTCCTTCAACGTTTTAAAATTGGCCACACCCATACAACGGCGACAAATGACGTAACTTTTACTATCCATAAGTGATGCTTTAAAGCCTTTACAGGTTACCACTTTAGATTTAAACATGGAGGTCTAGTTCTAGAATTACTGCCCTCATTCTGATATTCGCAGCATTGAGCATTGGGGTGGGAGCAGTTTTTTTTTTTTTTTTAATTAATGAATCATTTTTTTTTTCTTACACTATAACTTTAATTTTTTTTTTTCTTTTTAACCACTTTTATTGCTGTCACAAGGAATGTAAAACATCCCTTTTGACAGCAATAGGCATGTGACAGGTCCTCTTTATGGAGAGAGTTGGGGGCCATAAGACCACAAATCCCTCCTCTACTCTTAAAAGCATTTGATTATACCAAGATCGGTGTGTTTAAATGCTTTTGGATTTTTTGAAAATGGAGCCGTTGACATCCAGGTAAAACCAGACGTGATGTCAGGTCATTGCTTCCGAGTTTCCATAGCCGAAAAGCCAAACAAAGCCGGTCTTTATCCGACTGTCTGATCAGCCAGTGGAAGTGGCTGGTCGATCGGGACTCCCGGTGAGATCCTGGTAAAGCCACGAAAAGTGGTGGGAGAACGTCCCCTCCAGCTGCCTGTAAAAGCAATCCTGTGGCTAGTTGGGCCAGTAGGATTGCCTTTACAAGCGAGCCGACCACTGGCTCTAAACAAATAATGGTACTGGGGTGATGCCTGCAGCTGCGGGTACATGACTGGTTGGGCAAGTGGTTAAATTGTGACAGCGGGTGTGAGGTGAAGATCCCCCCCCCTTACTGTCACAGGGAGGAGGGGTGGGGAGGAATGGAGGGGAAGAGGAACAAGTTATATATTCCACCCCAAATACGGATGGAACACCTAACTTGTTCCAAAGGTGAACTTATCCTTTAAGTCCGGAGCTACAGGGCAATCACATGATCCAGGGCATCAATACAAAACCAAAAATGAAAAATAAAATCTTCTCTAATCCGTTTTAAAGAAGAACCGTTTGCGAAGGAAATTGAAGTATCCGGGGATCTGTTTATAAGTTCCTTTTGATGAGACAACATCTGCCACCATGACCAGCAGACTCTGCAAGTCTAAAGACGCAGCGTAGGTTTCCAGGACTTCATCCAGCGTCTCCACATACCACGTTCCACTTTTCTTATCCCTCCAGGAGACGTAACCTGGAAAGGTGGAATAGGAGATCAGAATATCGCTGGAGGTGGGCAGGCTCGCCACTGCGTCCGTTTCGTCTCCGTCTTCCTCATCAGGACGGACAGCAGTGGCATCAGACTGCAAGGAATCATTGTCAAATTTCCCAGGTGGGTCTGCAGATTCCACCGATATGCCTCTGTCTTTCTCATCGCCTCCGCAGGCCTGGATGAAGAAGAGTTTGGGTTTTCCCCCCAGACTCGGACAGTGATGACCGTTGAAGTAGGTGACAATTCTCTCCACAGGGATCTTTACGCCATCTGTGCCGTACACACCGCCCGGAAACCGCGTGTGCCGTGTCTCATAGCCATGGGACAGGATGATGACCAGGCAGCAGTCCCTCTTGCTGTGATCTTTGGCGGCCAGAAGCTGGAGCTCCTCATGGATTTCCATTCCTTTCAGATTATTCTTCACGGACACCTCAAAGCGATACGATCTCATCCGCATCTCCATCTTCTGCCGATCAATATCCGAGCCGCCTCTGAAGGACAGTCCGGTGGATTCTGCAAATTCCATGTTATTGATGATCAGGCAATAACCGCACGGATCGAAGATCATCGGATAATCCTTTTCTATATCCATGACTTTAGTCCTCACAACTGGATTAGATGGAAGATCACGTCTCCCTGCAGGAAGTTGGGCGATTGGTATTGGTGATATGGGAACTGGTTTTGGAGATATGGGCACTGGTTTTATCACACGGCCTCCACTACCTTCCTGGAGGGCATCCGCAAGGCTGTGCTGTCCGGTCTCATTCAAACAAAGCAGAAACAGCGCAAAGGCCTGGCTACCCCGAGTCTCCAATTCCACCAGTAACTGGCGAGCCTGATCTCTGCGTGTCCCGGCTCTCTGGATCTCCTCTATCATGCCATTGGTGAACACCCCCCTCTCCACCAGATGGTCCCAGATATCCCCCAGCTGCAGAGAGGTGACCAGCATCATCCTGTTACCGGATAGGAGGGTTTAAGTTCACTTTAAGGCTGTCAGTATATCAGCCTCTACAAACTCAGCAGTGCATAAAAATAGAAAGCAACTGAGCATGTGCACAGCAGGTTGAGACTGTGTATTACTGGATTTTAAACAGCATACAGGCAGTCCCCGGGTTACAACAAAATACAGTACCTTGAAAAAGTATTTGTACCCCTTAAAATTTTCCACATTTTGTCATGTTACAGCCAAAAATGTAAATGTATTTTATTGGGATTTTATGTGATAGACCAACACAAAGTGGGACATAATTGTGAAGTGGAAGGAAAATAATAAATAGTTTTCAACATTTTTTACAAATAATTATGTGAAAGTGTGGCGTGTATTTGTATTCAGCCCCCTAAGTCAATACTTTGTAGAACTGCCTTTCACTGCAATTACAGCTGCAAGTCTTTTTTGGAATGCTTCTACTAGCTTTGCACATCTAGAGTGACATTTATTCCCATTCTTCTTTGCAAAATAGCTCAAGCTTTGTCAGATTGGATGGAGAGTGTCTGTGAACAGCAATTTTCAAGTCTTGCCACAGATTTTGAATTGGATTTAGGTCTGGACTGTGAATGGGTCATTCTAACACATGAATAGGCTTTGATCTAAGCCATTCCATTTGTAACTCTGGCTGTATGTTTAGGGTCCTTGTCCTGATGGAATGTGAACCTCCTCCCCAGTCTCAAGTCTTTTGCAGGTTCTAAGCCCGGGTTCACACCTATGCGAATTAGATGCGGCTTACACCGCATCGAATTTGCAGGACATTTTAAAATACATTCATATGAATGCATCTGGTTCACATGTGTGCGTTGCATTCGCACTGCGCATTGCACAAAAAACGTGTGCGTTTTCTGGGCATTGCGGTGTGAATTACGAGCCCCTTATCTTCTATGGGAGCACATCTGCTTCGCAGATGCATTGCGTTCTGAACATGGATTTTCTACTTCTCCTCACTACACCTCCCCCTCTCCCCCCCCCTCCCTCCCCCTGCTCACTGATCCTGAGCAAAAACGCAGTGATTCCTTTGAACAGGAGATTTTTATCTCCCCAGTGAAACCTGAGCTTCAATTCGTACCGCACATGTGTGAAACCGGGCTCACAGGTTTTCTTCTATGATTGCCCTGTATTTGGCTCCATCCATCTTCCCATCAACTCTGACCAGCTTCCCTGTCTCTGCTGAAGAAAAGTATCACCACAACATGATGCTCCCACCTCCATGTTTCACGGTGGGGATGGTGTGTTCAGGGTGATGTGCAGTGTTAGTTTTCTATCATATTTTGCTTTTAGGCCAAAAAGTTCAATTTTGGTCTCATCTTACCAGAGCACCTTCTTCCACATGTTTGCTGTGTCCCCTAGATGGCTTCTTGCAAACTGCAAATGGCACTTCTTATGGCTTTCTTTCCACAATGGCTTTCTTCTTGCCACTTTTCCATAAAGGTCAGAGTTACCATGGGCCTCTTGGCTGCCTCTCTGATTAATGCTCTCCTTGCCTGGCCTGTCAGTTTAGATGGACGGCCATGTCTTGGTAGGTTTGCAGATGTGCCATATGCTTTCCATTTTCGGATGATGGATTGAACAGTGCTCCATAAAATGTTCAAAGCTTGGAATATTTTTTTTATAACCTAACCCTGCTTTAAACTTCTCCACAACTTTATCCCTGACCTGTCTGGTGTGTTCCTTGGCCTTCATGATGCTGTTTGTTCACTAAGGTTCTCTAACAAATCTCTGATGGCTTCACAGAACAGCTGTATTTATACTGAGATTAAATTACACACAATTAGGTGATTTTTGAAGGCAATTGGTTCCACTAGTGTTTAGTTAGGGGTATCAGAGTAAAGGGGGCTGTGTACAAATGCACGCCACACTTTTCACATATTTGTAAAAAAAAATTTGAAAACCATTTATTTTTCTTTCCACTTGACAATTATGTGCCACTTTGTGTTGGTCTGACTCTATCACATAAAATCCCAATAAAATATATTGGTTGTAACATGACAAAATGTGGAAAATTTCAAGGGGTATGAATACTTCTTTGTAGGTTCTGGAGGTTTGAATTTGTATGCAAGGCGGAACAGGTACATTTTTTAAGTGCAACTCCAGCCAAAAAAATAATTATGTTTTTTGGATAGCATAGGGAAGGGTGAACACCCCTGTAACATTTCTTTTCCCGTCTGTGCCCTCTGGTCAGAAGATTTCACCTCACCTTCTGTCCCTGTGACAATTGAATTTTGAAAATTTTGTTTTGTTGTGGAAATAAAGATTGGTGATAAAGCATCAGTGTACATTTTTCCTATGATAACTCTTATGCCGCGTGCACACGATCAGAAATTCCGTCAGAAAAAACTTGGATGGTTTTTCCGAAAGATTTCCGCTCAAGCTTACCTTGCTTACACACGGTCACACAAAAGTTCTCTGAACTTTCGACCGTCAAGAATTCGGTGATGTACAACACTATGACGAGCCGAGAAAATGAAGTTCAGTGTTTCCAAGCATGCGTGATTTTTTGCGCGTCCGAATTGCATACAGACAAACGCATTTTCGGATAGGAACTTTTTCCGAGTGAAAAATAGAGAACCTGCTCTCAATCTTTTGCTGGCTGGAATTCCGCCAACAAAAGTCTGATGGAGCATACACACGGTCGATCGGAATTTCTGACCAAAAGCTCACATCCGACTTTTGCTGGCAGAATTTCTGATCGTGTGTACGGGCATTAGAGGAGTGAATTTCCCTTCCTAGGGGTAGGTTTCCTCTCACTTCCTGTTGTCTCCCTTTGTTTGTAAGTAGGAGTCGTATGTAAGTCAGATTTTTGTAACTCAGGGACTGCCTATTGTTAATGTTTTACATTAACAATAGGCAGTGATCTAGCAGGAATTTTCTGACTTAAGTTCAACTTTTATTTCTGTATTTGGCTACTTACTAGGAGCACTGAGAGATGGAGAGGAGGGAGCACTGGACAACAGTTTGGCAATGAAAGCCGGCAGGTGACATCATGGTTCCCAGAATTCAACCCTGTTGTTGAGAGCTCTGTCACACAGGGGAGGAGGAGCTTTTGATTGCACCGGAGCAGATTGAAAAATGGTATTTATACATCTTTTTTTTGTTTTAACCAGCAGTATACAGCATAGGTAGGAGGAGGGGGACAAGCAGAGTTTTTAGGCAGACTTGTATGTAGCCTTTCCTTCCACTTTAAAGCTGAACTCCAGCATCAGGAAATATTGTCTAAACACAAGAGTCCTGTGTATTCTTTCTTGAATTTTGGTGTGTTTTGTGTAATTCTTCCTGATCTGTGCAGTAATCCAGTGAGGAACTTTCCTCTATGTAGGAGCTTCATGTAATAAAGACCAGTCACTGCTGCTTTCAATCCTTCTGCAGAGTGACTGGTCTTGTCTCTGCCTCTCCTTGTATTTTTCTTCAAGGAGCCTCTAGTGGGTGGAGCCTGCTGGACTCCTCCCATAGCTAAGCTCCCTGCACAGGTGATGTACAGCACAGTGATGAACGCACTGCTACTTTTACAAGGTGATATCTGGGTTTGCAAGGACATTTGGTGCACAAAAAGAGGATTTATATCCTAAGTGGCAATTGAGGAATATATGTAAATGAAAATTCTTGTGCCTGGAGTTCAGCTCTAAGGCTTTTTCTCTTGGGATTGAATGTTAGGGAATGTTACATTCGCCCAGCAAAAGGCAACAAATATAAACGGACATAATCGCACACCATTACAAATGTTGTGGGCATTATTTGTGATTGATGGTCAGCTAGAACATGTTTCACAAAATATGTGTTGATGGAATTCCAACAGTATATAGTGTATGAGTTGCTAATTTTCAGGTACAGAAAACGTAGCACCCCAGTGACCTATCTGTTTTTTTGCCTCTCTGCCTATGCCGACGTTATAAATAAGTTGTGAGTAGACTAATATATAACTTAAAGAACATTATTGAGTGCTTGTAATCATGTGTTGCTATAGTAATTGTTCTTATTGCTTAGCAACTGTGAGGTGAGCATCAATGACTTGATCTTGTTCTACACAGTAGGTAAATATCTCAACTCTCTAAAAAAGACTGCGGGACAGATGTAGACTATTGTAAGAAAAGCTGATAAAATTGGATGACATGTATTTGAAAGTGTATCAATCAAAAAATCCAGTACTTGTGTGTTATATTATTTCATCTGGATGATCTAAGCTCCTGGTGCCCAACCCGTGGCCACGACTGCATGTGGCCCTTTCCCACTTATTGTGTGGCCCTCATGGCCCCTGTAGACAATAGTATGTGTTTTCTATATCGTACATCATGGGACACAGAGCCTAAGTAATAACTTAATGGGTATATAGGCACCTTCAGGTGATGGACACTGGTATACCCAATCCAGGAAGTTCACTCCCTAAATAACCCCTTTTCCTATCAGGAGTACCTCAGTTTTTTCGTCAGTGTCTAAGGTGTTGGTCACGAGTGAAGATGTGCTTTAAGGAGCTCCAGGAGGGATGCTGGATTTAAATAGCCTCCATAGACCGGATCCATCCAAAGTGCCACTGAGGCCAAAGTGGATGGTACCTGGGCCTTGTATACGAAGCATGAGGTTTTGCCTGTAATGCCTCTCTTTGAGAGCTGGACCCCGGGACACAGGGCTTTGGTCATGCTACATTACCTAAAAGCTTTTCCTGGCGGGGTGCTTTTACAGGTCCAAGGGAGTGGAACCCTGATAAAAAGGGACCCGGTCCTTAAAGGTTTGCGAAACGCAGCCCGCCGTGATGGGTGAAGGTTGGATTGACTGTTAATTCAGCAAATCCTGCGGCGGGGATAAGGTAAGGGAAGAAACTTAGGAACTAAAAAGCCCACCTATGCTTTCTTCTTTAAGGGAAAAAATTTTGTCATGCCTTAAATCTCCACTGAAGGGAGTGTATGCACATACCTTAATCTGTTGTCTTCACTTCAGCTCAGTGTCAGGCTGTGTGTGGCCACAGCAACCTGTGCAGGGGGATTCCTCTCAAGGTAAGAGATCTGCCAAATGCTTTTCTCCCCCCCTGAAGGGACCAGAAGGATTAGGGAAACAGCAGTGGTTGTAACCCCCTTGTAATACGGTGCGGAGGTCCCGTTTTTCTGCCTCAAAAGTGGTTTTCCTCTGCCTGCTGTGTCATGGGCTCTGCTGCCCCCGCCTACCACCCCCCCCGTGTGGAGTCTGGGGACCTGAAAGCCGCCCGCGCGCGAGTGCGAAAATAATTTTCAAATGAAAAGAAGGGGGGCGGGTTTACGAAGGTGGCAGGGCCTAGGCACGGCGCCGTGCAATGTCCACGAGGACGCACGGAGGCTTAAGGATCAGCTGGAGCAGTCTCTCCTCGGCTGATAGCGAGGAGGAAGCAAGCAGCCTACACTGGGACACAGGAGCGGTGGGGCATGTAAGGGCTGCAACTGGCATTCCTGATACAGGAAGGACATTTTTCCCAGCACTAGGCTGAACTTAATAGTGCCATCGTTCTGTCATGACTATGTTCAGCAATTAGTGCAATTTATTAGTACCTCTGCTTTTGTGCTTTGGACTATGCGTACCAAAAAAGACACCACAAAGTCCAGAAAGGAACCAAAGGTTTCAACCCCAGGCGCTAGGAAATCCAGTCGTACCTCCACACTGTCATACTCACCTGAAATACCAATTATGCAAGCCAGGATGAGTCATTGGAACAACTTGGTGGTGCAGCTGCTTCTCACATCCCAACCCCTGTATACGTCACTGAAGATGTTTTTTCCTCCACCCTGCAGGGTCTGGAAGGAAGATTAGCGGCTTTAATCGCATCCTCCATCCAACAGGATAGGAAGCGTGTCAGATCCCCCTCCCCCACCTTAGACCCTTTATCAAGGGAACAGAGGAAAGACAAAGCCGATGATTCCTCTGCGAAGGACACAGCGGTAGATTTTTTTCAGCCTCACAATCTGTGAAGTTGCTGATACAAACTCTTACAGAGATGGTTCGCTCTACTTTCATGCTACGTCTAATGGACTCTGCTGAAAGTTTGATTTCTTCCTTGGGTTCCTTAAAACCCTCACAGCCTTTGCATGCGTTTCCTGTCCATGCATTACTAGAAAAGCTTATCTATGCTGATTGGGATCACCCGGATAAGCATTTTCTCCCTCCTAAGGGATTCTCAGTTCTCTATCCCATGGAGGAGAAATTCACCAAAAAATGGAAAGTACCAGCATTTGACGCTGCAATTTAAAGTGTGAACAAAAGTCTAACTTGTCCAGTAGACAATGCACAAATGCTTAAGGATCCAACAGATAAAAGATTGGAATTCCTGTTAAAGTCCTCTTTTTCTTTGGCAGGTGCTGCAATAGGCATCTGTCAATCCCTAAAGGACCAATTTAGACAGGCCCTTAAAGAGGTTCCAGCACAACAAGCCTGGGATTTGGCGGAGCTACCAAAAGGATTATGTTTTGCCATAGACGCCATTAAAGATTCTTTTCACCAGGTGTCTCGCCTTGCGATTATGCTAGTACACATGCGTAGAGACCTGTGGTTGAAAAGTTGGTCAGCCGAAACACCATGCAAAAAACTCCTGACTGGGTTCCCTTTTCATGGAGATCAGCTATTTGGGGTTGATTTGGACAAATACATCCAAACGATTTCCAGTGAGAAAAGTACTCTTTTGCCAGTCACAAGAAAATATAAACGCCATTCACTTAAACAGGCTCTTTTTCCTACGCCAAGGGCATCTGCCTCTAGGCAGTGGCGGTGGCCTCCACCGTCAGGCTATAGAGGAAAACCTCAGGGCCAGGCCCAGGCTCAAAAGAAGACCTGGGGCCAGAAACCTTCAAAACAGAATTCTAAAGCCTCATTATGAAGAGGCCCACGTTGCCAAGGTGGGGGGAACAATTTTGCAGTTCTCAGAAGTCTGGCAAGGGGAAATTGAGGACAGATGGGTCATCTCCATGCTACAACCTGGAATTTCGGAACTTTCCACCGTCTCGTTTTCTGAGATCAAACGTTTTAAAAGATCCAGAGAAAAGACAATCTCTGTTTCGGGCGCTAGACCGATTAATATCTCAGGGGGTGATCATACAGATTCCCACAGAAGAGCAAGGTTTGGGGTTTTATTCAAACCTCTTTATGTTACCAAAACCAAATGGAGATGTCAGACCCATTCTAGATCTAAAAAATCTAAATCAGTTCCTAAAGATCCACTCCTTTCGCATGGAGTCGATCAGGTCAGTGGTTTCTAGCCTACAGGGAGGAGCACTTCTGGCATCTATCGACATCAGGGATGCTTATCTGCATGTCTCTAGATTTCCCGCTCACCAAAGGTTTCTGCAGTTTGAGGTAGAACAGCAGCATTTCCAGTTCGTAGCCCTGCCCTTCAGGCTAGCTACAGCACCCCGAGTTTTTACAAAAGTCCTGGCCCCAACTCTAGCCAGGTTAAGAGCACAGGGCATAACGTCTTGGCGTACCTAGACGATCTATTGCTAAAAGACCAGTCGGTGGCTCGTTTGGAGCAAACTGTATGCATTACAACCGCTTACCTGAAAAGTCTAGGCTGGATTCTCAGCCTAGAGAAGTCTTCCTTAAAACCGCTAAAACAGCTGGAGTACTTGGGTTTGATCATAGACACAGCCCAGAAAAAGATGTTCTTGCCTCTGGCAAAGATCAACTCCATAAGAGAGCCAGTGAGGATGGCCAGGTCAAAAGGAGATCCCTCCATTCGCCTTTGCATGAGGTTGTTAGGAAAGATGGTGGCTTCATTCAAAATAGTTCCCTATGCTCAATTACATTTGAGACTGTTGTAAAACAGTATCCTGTCTGCTTGGAACAAAATGATTCAAGCATTAGACTTGCCAATGCGGCTGTCCCCAAGGGTGTCCCAAAGCCTCAATTGGTGGTTACTAACCCAGAATCTGCTAAAAGGAAAATCCTTCAGACCAGTTATCTGGAAGGTGTTAACGACAGACGCCAGCCTTTCAGGCTGAGGAGCAGTACTACAGAAGACAACTGTCCAAGGACAGTGGTCAAGAACCGAGAAAGCCTTGCCCATCAACATCCTAGAGATTCGGGCAGTGCGTCTGGCTCTAAGGGCCTAGACTTTCAGGCTACGGGATTTTCCTACCAGGATTCAATCTGACAATGCCACAGCTGTGGCCTATATCAATCACCAAGGGGGCACCAAGAGTCCCGTAGCGCAGACAGAGGTGAACCATATTCTAACTTGGGCAGAAAGGAATGTTCCATTCCTATCGGCAGTCTTCAATCCGGGAGTAGAGAATTGGCAGGCGGACTACCTGAGTCGTCAGTAGTTATACCCAGGGGAATGGTCTCTTCACCCCATTTTTCGGGCTATTTGTCAAAGATGGGGGACTCCGGACTTAGATCTTCTAGCGTCCAGATTCAACATGAAGTTAGTCAACTTTCTGTCCAGGACACGGGATCCACTCGCATGCAGGTCTGATGCGTTGGTGACCCCATGCGATCAGTTCTCACTGATTTATGCATTCCCCCCTATTCAGTTGCTGCCACGACTTCTTTTCAGGATCAAGCTGGAAAAAAAGCCGGTAATTCTGGTAGCGCCAGCATGGCCCAGAAGGTCATGGTATGCACAAATCGTAAGGATGGCAGTGGAGGATCCATGGCCCCTTCTACTACGGTCAGACCTACTTTCACAGGGGCCGATATTCCTTCCTACCTTACAATCTCTAAATTTAACAGCTTGGCTATTGAAACCCACATTCTGAAGAAACTTGGGCTTTCTGGGTCAGTTATCTCTACCTTGATTAATGCAAGGAAGCCAGCTTCCAGAACTATTTATTATAGGTTCTGGAGGGCTTATGTTTCCTGGTGTGAATTCAAGGGTTGGCACCCTCGGAGGTATATCATAGGCAGAATTCTTGCCTTCCTACAATTAGGGGTAGAGATGAAGTTAGCCTTGAGTACTATTAAAGGCCAAGTCTCGGCTTTATCGGTCTTATTTCAAAGATCGCTTGTTACACATTCTTTGGTCCGGGGTTTTATGCAAGGGGTGATGAGGCTTAATCCGCCAGTCAAACCTCCTTTGAACCCTTGGGACTTGAACTTAGTTTTGTCAGTGTTACAAAAACAGCCATTTGAACCAATACAACATATTCCCTTAGTCCTTCTGACAAGGAAGTTGGTATTTTTGGTTGCTATATCCTCAGCAAGGAGGGTTTCGGGAATTGGCTGCTCTTTCTTGTAAAGAGCCATATTTGATTATTCATGAGGACAGAGTGGTGTTACGCCCTCGTCCAGATTTTTTGCCAAAAGTGGTCTCAGGTTTTCACTTGAACCAAGATATTGTCCTGCCATTGTTTTTTCCAAAACCATGTTCCAGGGAAGAAAAGTCACTACATTGTCTTGATGTGGTGAGAGCAGTGAAAGTCTATTTAAAGACGACTGCTCAGATTCGGACGTCTTATTTAGTCTGCCAGAGCGTCCTAAGAAAAGACAGGCATCGTTGAAATCCACTCTCGCTAAGTAGATTCGGCAAGTTATAATTCAGACTTATAATTTAAGGGGTAGGATTCCCCCTTTCCAAGTCAAAGCGCACTCTATCAGGGCGGTGCATCACCAGGCCTCCATGGCTCAGATCTGTAAGGCCGCAACTTGGTCTTCAGTACATACATTCACCAAGTTTTATCAAGTGGATGTAAGGAGGGCATAGTGTGCTGCAGGCAGCAGTATAGGTCCTCAAGTCTGGGGGTACCCTGCGGGTTGTCTCGCCCTCCCCTCAAATAGCATTGCTATGGGATGTCCCATTAAGTTATTACTTAGGTTCTGTCTCCCATGATGTACGATAAAGAAAATAGGATTTTTATAACAGCTTACCTGTAAAATCCTTTTCTTGGAGTACATCACTGGACACAGAGGTCCCTCCCCTCTTTTGGGGTTTAAGTATATTGCTTTGCTACAAAAATTGAGGTACTCCTGATAGGAGGAGGGGTTATATAGAGAGTGAACTTTCTGGATTGGGTATACCAGTGTCCATCACCTGAAGGTGCCTATATATCCATTAAGTTATTACTTAGGCTCTGTGTCCCATGATGTACTCCAAGAAAAGTATTTTTACAGGTAAGCTGCTTACTATGGTCCTTTTTTGTGCTTTGTTCTTTTTCTGAAAGAAATATTAAATGCGATGTATTTGCAAATGCAAATAGTATTTAAAGGGGCCTGAATGCAAGCACTGAGGAATTTCTATGAGTATGAGCCCTGGGTAAAGTTGTCTCCTAATGTAGCACTTTAGATAACCTAATACTTTAGGTCCGTTAAAGAAAACCAATATTGAAACAAGAGTTGACCTTCTTTAAAGCTGACATTTAGGTATGTACATTTTTACAAACCGTAGGTGCATTGGTCCAATGTAATTATGTATGTGCCCTACACGTTGGATCCCAGTAGAAGCTGTAAATCAATGTGGTAGGCATCCCTACTCCGGGTAGCGTGCCAAGTGGCTGACCTGCTGAATTCTGAACACACTCATTTAGCATCAGCGCCATTGAGGGACTCCTTTGCATTTTTTTCGGTTCATGCAAAAAGTTATCTGATTGTACAAGGTGAAGAAGTGGGGTGGTGACATCATAATCACCACCACTTCCAATCAAGGAACACTTTTCATTCTTTGAGAAAAAGTAAAGTGTTCTCTAAATGGTGCCATGAGCAACCTCCTGTGTTCAGCAGGGCAGCCATTTGGCATGGTACCCAGAAAGTTAGCAGCAAGTAGTGGTGCATACTACAGGGATTTTTAGTCTCTGAGAATCCCACAACTATGGCACATACATTAATCCAAGCTCCAATGTCCAACTATGAAAAATATGTACCTAAACTTCAGCTTTAAATGCCAAAAGGTCTGGTTGTCATGGTGATTCTCTGGCTTCAATACTCTGATTTGCATGCAGCAATTGAAATCAGAGTGGAGTAAGAACTCCTGATCTGCGTATCTGCCCTGGTTGTGTGATTTAGAACATTTTGAGACATTTAGATCAGTAGAAGAGTCAGAAAATGTATTTTCGGACGCAGATGTCAGAAGTGGCAGCCTACTGTCAGTGCAAATTTTCTGAAGGCACGGAAATAAATATACAGTCAGGAACACATTGTAGTAACAACCACATTTCTAGTTTGACCTCTACTTTCTTGTTACAGCAGTTGTGCAAGGTGTCTAAACATGGCAATACAATAGACACCAGAGTTTAGCAGTTCATATATCGCTAAATGGTGGACCTAGGTCCGGACACAGACCGAGTGACAGTCCTGTCCAGACCATGGCCACCCCACTGCCACCACCGAAGCCCGAGTGGACTCCTCTCCCCCCTCTGTTGCAGCTGTTAAAAGTCTTAGCATTGTAGAGGGTGGGAGGAATGTCAGGATGGGCTCCTCTTCTGTATGTACTCGCCTGCCGACACCATTGTTGAACTTACAGCAGTGAACAGGGTGGAAGGCAGGGAGGGTCTGCAGGGGGACCAGGAGCTGCCCAAGCTTTCATATGAACAAGCGGGTCACTCGCTTTTTAACAAGCAGCGTTGGGCAGCCCCTGCCCTCAGTGCAGACTTTATATGCCTTTCACCCTCTTCCCTGCTGTAAGTTCAACATCTGCGGAGGCAGGCAAGAACATACAGAAGAGCCCATCCTGCCATTCCTCCCGCCCTTCTCTCTGCTGGAAGTTCAACAGCGACAGCAGGCGAGTACATACAGAAGGGGATCCCATCCTGCCATTTACAATGCTGTGTTAAGATTTTACTGTAAAGATTATGGGGTGCTATAATGTCAGAGGGGGGAGCTGTGACATGGGGGGGGGCTGTGAGAGGGGGAGCTGTGATATGGAGGGCTACGATTTGGGGGGGCTGTGATGGGAGAAGGAGGAGCTGTGATATGGGGGGCTGCGATCTCAGAGGGGGGTGCTGTGAGAAGAGAGAGCTGTATTATGGGGGGCTGTGATGTGAGAAGGGGGTACTGTGATATGGGGGGGCTGTGATGTGAGAAGAGGGAGCTGTGATATAGGGGAGCTGTGATGTGGGGGGCTATGATGTTAGAAGGGGGAGCTGTAATCTGAGAGGGGGAGCTGTAATATGGGGGGCTGTGATGTGAGAAGGGGGAGCTGTGATGTGAGAGGGAGAACCTGTGATATGTGGGGGGGGCATGACGTGAGAAGGGGCAACTGTGATATCAGGGGCTGTGATGTGTGAAGGGGTGAACTGCGATATGAAGGGGCCGTGATGTGAGAAAGGGGAGCTGTGATGTGGGGGCTGTGATCTGAGAGGGGGGGAGCTGTGATATGGGGGGTGGGGCTGTTGGAAGAGGGAGCTGTAATATGGGGGCTGTGATGTGAGAAGGAGGAACTGTGATATGGGGGGCTGTGATGTGAAAAGAGGCAACTGTGATATATGGGGACTTTGATGTGAGAAGGGGGAGCTGTGATATGGGGGGGTGTAATCTAAAAGGGGGAGCTGTGATGTGAGAAAGGAAAGCTGTGATATGGGGGGCTGTGATGTGAAAGTGATAAGCTGTGACATGGGGGGGGGGGGCTGTGATATGCTGAGAAGGGGGAACTGTGATATGGGGGGCTGTGATGTGTAAAGGGGTGAACTGTGATATGGGGGCCTTGACTTGAGAAGGGGGAGCTGTGATATGGGGGGCTGTGATGTGAGAAGAGGGAGCTGTGATATGGGGGGGGTGTGATGTGTAAAGGGGTAAACTGTGATATGGGGGCCTTGACTTGAGAAGGGGGAGCTGTGATATGGGGGGCTGTGATGTGAGAAGAGGGAGCTGTGGTGTGAGAGGGAGAAGCTGTGATATGGGGAGCCATGATGTGTGATTGGGTGAACTGTGATGTGGGGGGCCTGTGATGTGAGAATGGGGGCTGTGATTTGAAAGAGGGGACTGAGCACACTGATGTAAAGAGTTATAGAACAAAAATGATATTCGGACTTCTGTAGGAAGAAAATGTTACCAATAGGACCTTCATGAATTTTAATTCAGTAGCCCTGCCATAAATGGCTTGATTTTGTTTCCTTCCACCTTGTGTTCTGATGGTGGGGGAGCCTTCCCTATCAGCAGAACACGATTACTGTTAGTTGATATAATGGAAGAAGTTATGAACACGAATACTCACAATAATGACTGGCACCACATCCCATACAATAAGAATAGTAGATGGAGGAATTGTGGGATTTTTAAGGTGTAAGAGACAGGAAATTATCAATTATATATAAAAAATTTATTTATTTGAAAAATAGAAAAGTAGAAATTCATCCAGTAAAAACACCAAATAGGAAATAAATTATGGCAAGTACAATTTGGTGCATAGACAGTGATACAGCAATACAAGATGGACTTCCCTAAATGTTTCGCCCCTATATCGGGCTTCTTCAGGGGATGCTGGTCACATGCATGGTACAGTGCCTTCTGACAAGAAATAAGTAGACAATTGAATAGATTAGAGTGGTTCAAAGGTCTATACATGTGATTGACATTTAACAAAATAATACAGAAATATATATGCAAGTGCGTCTCCCAAGAGTAGGGCACCGCTGCATACCCGTATCTCCTATGGGTAGGGGACAGGTTGCTACTGCCAGGATGACTAGTGGTAACTGCTACGTCAAATTGCCCATGTGCTACAGGTGATCATAGACGGCAAAATAGACCAACTATAATCGAAAAGTAGAACAATACTAACCCCTACTGGCTGAGGAAGAGGTGGAATGATCTCCTAGAAATAGGGGCATACAGCATAATAATCAAAAGAAACAAAGGCAGATGTAGCAGTTAGCTTGATGCTATGGGCCAACACACCAACAGATAATGGATCACTAAGCGAGCATATCTGGTGAAAAAAGCATAAGGCAAAAAAATGAATGAATAATAGCCCGCTGTATAACAAACAGTCTTCACCATAGAAAAAGGGGAAAGGAAATATTTACAGTACAGATAGCTTCTGTGATGGTAAAAATAATCTGGATAAAATAGCTTGGGATGGTTACCTTGATGGAACAAACTGGTGTGCATAGGTCCCACGAATCCTGCAGCGCCTCCATGCTGCTAGTGATGGCTATTTAGACCGCCCATCCGGTCCATGGGACCGGATGTGGACGTCATAGCTGGACTACGCATGCGCGGCCATTGCCATGACAAAGGACGCCTTTCCCCTCCGCCGAGTACTAAGACTCGGTCGGAGAAGTAGCAGAAAGGGTCCCTCTGGTGGTGGGAGTCAAGAAACCAGCTTGTCGTGAGACAAGCAAAATTTCTAAAGCAAGGCAGCGCCCATTCCGAGCGTGCAGAGAATCGGGAGCCGTGCTAGTGGGGCAGCGGCACCCTGGGCGTCCATACGGTCACCCAAAAATGCACATAAGGGCCATGACAAGCAGGGTGTACCCCTAAACCAAGGGGGCAAACCACAGGCAGAGCTCAAGATGGAAGGACGCTGGGGGGACCTGCGTAGCCATAGAAAAGGGAGACGCAGATGCACTTACAATGATACATGAATACGTGTAGGAGCATAAAGAAAGGGGAGAGAAAAAATACATGAATTAGATAACAATATACATAGGTTGTGTAGTAATTATTTTTTAGTATGATATGATTAAATGTAAACCACCAATAATGACAGTTTTGTGTACATTTCTACAAAAAAGGAATGTTTCTTTGAATTTAGAGATAATCAACATTAATTCCAATAATAATAATGAAAGGGGGAGGAAGGGGGGGGAGGAGTTGGGGATGAAGAGCAGCAGGGGTCAAGGAGACGGCAAAGACCAATTATATATTTTATAAAAAGTTATAAAAAGGGTTTATAGCTAAGCATATCGTTTATTCCAGGATATACTGTGGCTTTGAGTAAATAAATCCAACGTGATTCTAATTGTAGCAATTTTTGATCATTACTACCTCCTCTAACATCAGGGGGAATATGCTCAAGAGCCATAAATTTGATGGTATTAAGACTAAAAACCATGAAAAAGACCTACATGGCAACTAAATTGGTGTTTCTATTTTGCGTTTTTTTATGAGAGAAATGTGATCATTAATTCTCTTATGAAACGGACGTTTTGTTTTGCCTACATTAAAGCATTGGCATGTACATTGCATGAGATAAACAATGCCCTGAGTTTGACAAGTAATCTGTGTCTAATTGAATAGATCTGTCCATTTGGTAATCTTACCTCGTTATTGGGCATAAAGCGACATTTGTCACATTTACCACATGAAAAAGTACCTGGGAATTGATTGGATAGTGAGGGAATTTGATAATGACTCTGGGTCAAGCGATCTTTAAGAGATTTGGCACGTCTGTAAGTAATTTGGGGTTGCTTCTCGACATATTTAGTGGCAATTGGATCTGCCAATAGAAGTGGCCAATACTTTGCAATGATTTGTCTCACTTGTTTATACTGCTTGGTATATGCGGTAATAATTCTAACAGTCTGAGACTCAGTTTTGGTGGTTTTTTTATATATCAAAGTATCTCTAACGTGGGTCTTGGCTCTGTTAAATGCTTTCTTTAGAATGCTATGAGTATAGCCTCTTTCTCTTAGTTAGCCAAAAAGAAGATTTGATTCATCTTGGAAGTCGCTATCTCTACTGCAATTGCGTCGCAGTCTTAAGTATTGGCTATACGGGATACTATTGATTAAAGATCTGGGGTGGGAGCTTGAGGCATGCAGTAAAGCATTACTCGCTGATGGTTTCCTATATGGAGTAGTACCAAGTAAGCCATCATGTTCAACAAATATTTGAATATCAAGAAAGCTAACAGTTTTTTGGTCACAGGACATGGTGAACTTCAAATTGTATATATTTTCACTGATAATGGTCATGAATTCAGTGAGTTCTTGTAAAGAACCAGTCCATATCAGAAAAATATCATCTATGTATCAATGGAAAAATCATCACAAGATCCAGATATTTTTAATGTCATCCCTTGCAAAAAGATTCCTCTCCCACCCCCCCAGGTACAGGTTGACATACGATGGGGCACAACAAGTCCCCATCGCAACCCCCTGCACCTGGAGGTAGTGGGAGGAGTGGAACATGAAAAGGTTCCTTGTGAGGATAAATTTCAACAGTTCAAGTATGAATTCATTATATGAGTCAGCAATGTGACCACGTTCCTGTAGATATTCAGATATAACTTTTAACCCCATATCATGTGGGATAGCATTATACAGACACTCCACATCAATAGTGACAAGCCATGCGTTTTTAGGGACTCTAATGCCATCAATCAGTTTAATAAGATCAATCATATCTTGAACAAAGGAAAACAAAGATTTGACACGGGGACTTAGATAGGTGTCTATCAAGCTACTAGCTTTTTCTGTCAAACATCCACAGCCTGAAATGATTGGCCTGCCGGGAGGATTAGTTAAAGATTTGTGGACCTTTGGTAGAGCATAGAAGGTCGGAACTCTAGGTTCCTGGATGTTTAAATAAGACCAGATCTGTTTATCAATGAGATTTTTCGATAGTGCCTTAGTGATGATGTTTCTATACTCTCTACAGTAAGATTCAATGACTGTCTTTGAAATGGGCTTATACCATTCATGATTTCGAAGAATGCATAGACACATTTGTTCATATTTGCAACGATCCATGACTACAAGGTTTCCACCTTTGTCAGCTGGTTTAATTATTAGCTCTTTGTTGTTTTGCAATGATGCCAGTGTCTTTCTCAAATGTGGAGGCAAATTGTCAGGAGTACCTCCTGAACAATTCATCTCCTCCACTTCTTTGGTTACTTGTTTAACAAATGCCCAAATATTGGGGTTATTGCCCAACGGGGAAAGCTCTTAGATTTGGGCTTAAATAACTGTGGAGCAGGAAAACATCTATCTGGGGTCATCCCCTGAAGCGAGAGAGAGGGGGGCCAAGTGGTGAGTTTATAGAATCACCATTTTCCTCCCAAATCTGTTAGTGGATATAGCCGCCGGCAGTAATAGCATGAAATCCGATGAGCTGGTTGTACCCCAGTTGATCGACTTGGGTACATTCAGCCTGCCCATACATCAATTGAATCTCAGCCGGTCCCTGCTGAATAATTAAATTTTGATCCATGTATGGCCAACTTTAGACCTAGCGCTCTCGGTAATTAGCACTCAGGAGGAGACACGCCTCTCCTCCTCTCTTTCTGTGCAATACAAGTCTGTGGGATGTGATTGTTACTCAGCTCTGCCAGTATAAAGTACTGCAGTGTGAGAGCAGAAGGATTTTTCATGAAAACATCAGTTGCAAATCATGTGGGGTATTGAATTTTAAAGAGGTTAAAAGTTATGAGACTTCAAATGGGCTTTAAGGGCTCATTCACACTTTGTCGGGGGCGGTAAGGATGGGCAGTTGAGCTGCATTTTTACTGCCCCCCTGACCATCCCCCTTAAGCCTCGTACACGGTACGATTGTTGGCCAACCGAGCGTCTGATTTTTGTCAAAAGGGCGTGTGCCAGGATCTTGTCTTGCAAGGGTACACAATTGTCATGCAAAAAACACGAACGTAGTGACGTATTATGAGGGATTTCAGCTCTTGAGCGCCACCCTTTGGGTCCCCTTCTGATAATTGATTCCGAGCATGCGTGTTTGTACTTTCGACTTGTGTGACGGATTTGTGTACTGACCATACGAAAATCTGACGTCAAACCATTGTCCGCCGAAAATTTACTAGCCTGTCATCCAACATTTGTTGGCTGAAAGTTGGACAACAATTGGCAAAAGGAGCATGCTAACGGTAAGATTTTAGGACCACAGTCTGTCAACAGACAACCCCCTGCCAAAATCATACCATGTGTACGAGGCTTTAAGCTGCAATGGCAGCAAGACATGGTAGTACACGTCACAGCAAAAATGATACCCCATGTCATGTATAGCGGGCAGTGTTGACACTAAACATGACCCATTAAGTGAAGGGGGCCGTGCTGCAACTGCCATACGAATGCATATAATGCATGCAGTTGTAGCACAGTGGCATGGTATTTACAGGGTTAGAACAGGGTGTCAAATGTCTCCTGAAAAATGATCGCTTTTCAGAGGGGCGGCAAGGGCTGCCACACGTCTTAATTTGGCCTTAGATACTTTGAACCTGTATTTTGCCTGTTAAAAGCTAAAATCTTTGGAGAACTAGCAATATCAGTTCAGAAAAACTGGAAGACTAATATACTGCAGCACAAAAGTTGATTTATGTAGAATGAAAGTACTTTAAGCAGAGAGCTTGATCTCATTTATCTGTTGTAGTTGGTAAAACTGCTCTATGGGCCTTCATTGTTCCAAAGCATGCAACAGCTCAGCACAGTGTATTCAGACATCCTAAATTGCTTTTGTTTCTCTGAGCTGTGGCCAGCTGTTCTGATCCTGTCAGGGCTGCAATTTCTGTTCATCATTCAGAAATCTCCCATTTAAAAAGGCAATGCAACCTTAAACACAAGCCTGCCTTATGTAAGATATTGATATAAACATATTGATAATTTCAGGATTGAACAGACTTTCAGCAAGTTTATTTTGCCATGTTATCTGTAGCCAGCTGCTATCTTTTCTTTGAAAAAAACAGACATTACACTAGTGGAGAAGCTGAGTGCAGGGTGGAAAAATGGCTTCCCTGAGCGGAAAATAGTGTATAATATGCATTTTTACAATATAAAATGACCAATTTATACTCTAAAACCTAAGTTCAAGGCAACTGAAGCTGAATTTAATCCGGTGTAAGCAAGGAACAGTACACTAAAATTGGCCAATCATCCGACTATCCTTTGCCAGTAATAAACGTCAGTATAAGAACGAGCAGCTGATTCATACAGTTTGGCTGCCAGAAAACGTCATTTATCTTGTCACCTTTCAAATGATGGTTTATAAGAGGGCATAATACTTGAACTGCTGACAGGATTAGCAAGTGTTTATGTGGAAAGTCTTTAAAGAACATGTGCTATCACTAATTTCAGTATCCATCAGGGCCGATTTAACTTGGGGGCTATTGGAGCTGCAGATCCAGGCCCCTACCTTAATATAGGTCCAGCTGCCCAAAAAGAACAGACTGTGCACAGAAAGCAATGGGCCGACAGGGAGAGATTTTCCCTGACCAGCCCTGCATTTTGCACACACCGCCTGGTGCAGTGTTTTTCAACAAGGGGGCCGCGGCAACAGTCCTGTGATAGAGGAGGGAGAGAGCATTGTTAACTCCTGCTTTCAGAGAAGGAAGATGGTTCAGCCCTCACCTCCCCCTCGGCACTCTCCTCCTCTTAATATTGTCAACAAAACAGAAAGCTGTGTGGGCCATCGGATGAGAGAAAGAGCTGGGTGCACATCGCTCAAAGCCACCTCTGAGGATCCGATGAGCTGCTGGAGAGGTCCAGGTGCCTGCCTGGTTCGCAGCCAGAGAAATCTAATGGAAACAAAGAAGAATGGCGGCCCGTCCGGAAGTAAAATCAAAAGAATTTATTGGAAGTCCATAAAATCAAGAGAACATGACAAACAAATCCAAAAAAGTGCCCAGTGGACGTGTTTCACACAAACGTGCTCACTCATCACCTTTTTTGGGTTGACGTTTGTCATGTTCTCTTGATTTTTATGGACTTCCAATAAATTCTTTTGATTTTACTTCCGGATGTGCCGCCATTCTTCTTTGTTGTGTGGGCCATGCTCCTGTGTCCTTCCAACTGCTGATGACATTGGTTGCTAAGGATGTCGGGTGGCCTGCACAGATTTCGGTTGTGCCGGTAATAGTACAGAGAGGAGGAGATGCGGCCTGAGCTATCGGCCTCCTCTGTACACAGGACTTAACAGTGCTCTATCCCTCCTCTATCGCAGGAGTTAACATAGGTTCGCTCAACTCGGAATGTACAGGAGGGGGTAAGAGGAAGAGCACAGCCCACACCTTCTGGCTCCCTACTCCTCTCTGCTGTTGTCACTACTCCTGTAGGAACAGAATTTGTGTTGGAAGGAAGGGGGGTTGTGGTGCTAGGAGGGTCATTTTGGTGGAGGGTTGTGCCAGAAGGTGGGATTTGGGGGGGGGGGGGGTATTAGGGATTTGTGCTAGGAGGGGGGATTTAGAGGGAGATGATTTACAACCTACAGACCACTGAACTCACAGATTACATTTTAGGGATTGTTCACACCAAGTGCAGTGCGGTAACACATGCAAAACAGTGCCGCTTTTTGCAGAGGCAAAGGGGGTGCCATTAGTTCTTAATCACAACCTCACACATCTATTAAATTCATTTTCGTTTGCGCCTTCTAAAATGCATGGTACTGTAGTACCGCAGTTTAAAAATCATGCTAACACTTTTTTGCATGTTTCACACGCATAGAGCAGCTCATTAAAAAAAAATGCAACTAGCGGGGGTGTGCACACTCCGATGCACCTCCTGGTGTGAACGAGCCCTCAGACTGGTATGTCTTGCGATTGTGAGCAATTCTAAAGGGTGACTTGACTTAAAAAGTTTGAAAAACACTGGCCTGGTGATTGATGATGAAGAGGTAGAAGGTTTGCTTGGCAGCACAGTAACACCCCAGCCACACACTTCTCCCCCCCACACTATTGTATCAATGCAGCCCCAGGAGGGGTGATCAGGGATTTTTAAAAAAAGATTGATGGCTGTTAAAGTGATTATCACTGTAACAGCAATGCTTTGAACGGTCATGAATGGGTTTAATTCATAACAGCTGTGAATACTATTGTGATCTGTGATTGACTACAGCTAATTACATTGTACAAGGTGCTAGGATTGCCGCAAGTACCATGTGATAGCTGTGGGCCAATCACAGCATCACCCGCCAAGCGCCCCACAATCCGCTGCACAGTGCATTCTAGGGCCCTAACTGGATGAAGCAACGTACCTGACTGCTGGTCAGGTGCAAGGTTTGCCCAATCAGGGCGCAGAGCACTGTCAGAGCCCTGATTGGACAAAGTCATGATGACTTTGCCCAATCATGGCTCAGTGCTCATAGTCCCACCCCACAGTATAAAAAGGTTCCTTCCCACAGGAACCTTTTGCAGTGTGTTGTTGAAGTGGAGATAAAGCAGGGCTCAGTTACCAACTAGCTAGTTAGTGCGTTATTGTGACTCTGTGTAGAGTGGTAGTGTAGTGTGAGTATAGTATGTCAGTGTATTGGGAGTATAGTGTAGTGGGAGTAAGGCTGTATACACACTCTTCTTTTGATTGCTGCGTCCTTTTTGGTCCCATCTGCCACCTTTTTTTTTTAAATTGTCAGCCGCAGTGTCTCACTGCGATGTCTTCAAAGTCACACCTGAAGTAGCACTGAAATGCTTCTTTGAAATCGTGCTACATCAGGTGAAGTAGCACGATTTTAATGTCGCGATCGGTGTGTCCGGGGTGTAAGTAAACTGTGGCCCACAGGAGAAGTATGTCCAACGGAGCTTTGGCCGTCCTCCTGTAATACTGAAATAATTACCAATGACCGCACAATAACTGGACCAGCTGAATCTACTGGACCAGCTGAATGTTTCCACAGTCCAATACAGCAATAAGTACTAAGGCTAGGTTCACACTTGTGCGTTTCCATTTTTGTGATGTATTTGCTCCCAAGGAAAGGCTTACATCCTTTTCCATATTGCAAGCTCATTGAATAGGCCCTATAGACAATAACTGGGTTCCTCTAGTTGTTCATTGTCATGCAAAGGCTGAAGAGTGACATGTCACACAGGTGTGAATGGGGATTAAATCATTTGGCAGTCGCCATGCAGTAAAGACAAAAGAACCTTGCAGTACTGCTTTTAACCCTAAATGCATTTAACACTGAAACATAGGCCTAGCGTTGGATGGCAAAACAAATAAGATTGATATATTTATGAAAAAATGGTCACAGAAAATAAGCATTTCTAATTGTTTCTAATATTTTTAACCTGCATATCTGTGACTTTATTTAACTACTCATGTACTGCAGTAAATAAGGAAACCAAATAACCCCTTATTATTTCAGAAAAGAAGTCCCTACAAATCGCCCCCTGCACATTATATTCACCATCATCTCCTGGATTGGTGTGGTATAAAGAAGACTAGTATTCACAAGCAGCAGGCTGGTGGTTTCTGAAGGGGGCTCTATTTTCAGGTTCTTTTTAGGGCACCCACTTGCTGTGCAGTAGTAGTATTATAACAGGGACAAATAATACATGCTCATAGCCACAGGGCTCCATCCTGAATTCATGGCGTGCTGGGATCTTGGGTGGTAGATGTATTTACACAAGTTTTGTCATAAATAAGCTGCTCATATATTTTTGCTAACCATTTAGATAAAAATAGTGTTTAGCAGAGATAAGAATTTTAAAGTAAAGCATGAATTTGCAGTTTACAGCTTATTACTGAAAAACCTTGTTCACCATAACCCAAACTACATACTAGTCTCTCTGTTAGATGTAAACTAGGCAGTGAGGTCTTGTACATCCACTGCTCTTTTTTTTAAAATACATGTAGAACTATACACACACCCATCTAAGAAACCCCCGGAGCCCAGTGGAATGTCATCAGGTTAATGGTGCACTGTGCATACACCATTACATACAAAACACTGCTGTCACTGTACTCTACACATGCAACAGGATGTAAGTGTACAGTGCTCAGCCCAGATTTTTGGTTTACACAGTAAAACATTTTTTCCCACAAGATATGGTCTAGTTAATTTCTGTGTTATCACATACATATCTCTGCAGATTCTAATGACCATATGTAATAAAAACGATACCTATTCTTTTGTTGAATTGTCAGTTCCGAGATCCACAGCTGGGATCACAGATCACAGCTTGTGGTTCTCACTGGTTATAAAACTTTTTATATGGATTGTTTTGTGATGTATAACTGTTGTCTATTACCCTAAGGCATGGCTCAAAATTTTTGGTCCTGAGCTACTAGCCAGGCCTTAAGAGTTACTCGCCACCAGTTGCCCCACCCCTAAACACACCCTTGTAAATTATCTCATGAAATGACACTATTAAACGTTTTATGCAGAATTAATTTGCAACAATAAACATGAACAATAACAACTTTGACCACTTCAATACAGGGCACGTTTACCCCCTTCCTGCCCAGACCAATTTTCAGCTTTCAGTGCTCTCACACTTTGAAAGACAATTACTCAGTCATGCTACACTGTACCCAAACAACATTTTCAAATAGAGCTTTCGTTTGGTGGTATTTAATCACCACTGGGGTTTTATATTTTTTTGCGATATAAGCGAAAAAGGAAAAAAAAAGTATAATTATATATTTATAATTTTGCAAATAAGTACCGTATTTATCGGCATATAACACACACTTTTCCACCTGAAAATAGAGGGCAAATCATGTGTGCGTGTTATACGCTGATATTTTACCTGGGCTGCCTCAGAGGGGAAGGGTGGCGAGAGCCACCAGATTGCACAGAGCAGGGATCTCCCGTTTACTCAGCGGCTGCTGTAATATGAAGTCCTGCCTCCTGGACCGGCTCTTATGATAGACGTCACATGTCCTGGCATTGGACCAGTGTTCTGTCTATCATAGGACCCAGTACTTCGTATTACAGTGGCTGCTGAGTAAACGGGAGATCCCCGATTTGTGTAATCTGGCGTTTCTAATTTCCATGCACTGATCAGGCTGCATGATGGGCAATGGTGGGGGCTGCAGATGTACACTGATCAGGCTGCATTGATGGGCAATTGTGAGGCTACAGATGGACACTGATCAGGCTGCATTGATGGCCAATGGTGAGGCTACAGATGGGCACTGATCAGTCTGAATTGATGGGCAATGGTGGGGGCTGCAGATGGGCACTGATTTGTCCACATTGATGGGCACTGACCCTATTTTGCTTCAATGTTCTTTATTTAAAAGTTTTTTCCCCTAAAACTTCCCTCTTAAAATTAAGGTGCATGTTATTCGCCAATAAATACGGTAATTTTTCTTTATAAATTTGGGCCAAAATTTATACTGCTACATACAGTAAATGACACATCCAATTTCCTGAATACCTAACACCGTTTTGAAGGCACTGGAGCACCAGGATAATGTGAACACCAACAAAATGACCCCATTTTGGAAAGCAAACACCCCAACATATATTCTATGAGGCATTATGAGTCTTTTGAACATGTCATTTTTTTCCCCACAAGTTTTTGGAAAACATGGAAAAAAAATGAAATTTTTTTTTTTTTTTTTACACAAAATTGTCAATTTAGATGATATTACTAACACATAGCATGTACATAGTAAAAATTACACCCCAAAATACATTCTGCTACTCCTCCTGAGTATGGTTATACCACATGTGTGAGACTTTTACACAGCCTGGCCACATACAGAGGCCCAACATCCAAGTAGCCACCTTCAGGCATTCTAGGAGCATAAATTACACATCTAATTTTCTAACTACCTATCACACTTTTGAAGGCCCTTCATATTTGTAACACATAGCATGTACATACCAATTACACCCCAAAATACATTCTGCTGAGCAAAGGGTAAACAAAAGATTACCTGTGGTATTAGTAGTGCAGTGGTCCACAAAGGAGAGCATTGGTCCAGGCAGCAGTCCAGGCAGCAATACAGCAATGTGGTCAGCGACAGCAAAAGGAATCGTCCAGGCAGCAATACTGTCCATAGTCAGTAGAGGCAGCAGGCAGAGTTGACAGATCATTGATAGGCTGTGTGACAGATCCGCTGATGGCAGGACTGATGGGCTGTGTGACAGATCCGCTGATGGGGGTACTGATGGGCTGTGTGAGAGATCCACTGATAGCGGTACTGATGGGCTTTGTGACAGATCCGCTGATGGGGGTACTGATGGGCTGTGTGACAGATCCACTGATAGCGGTACTGATGGGCTGTGTGACAGATCCGCTGATGGGGGTACTGATGGGCTGTGTGACAGATCCACTGATAGCGGTACTGATGGGCTGTGTGACAGATCCGCTGATGGGGGTACTGATGGGCTGTGTGACAAACACGCTTATGGTAGTACTGATGGACTGTGTGACAAACACGCTGATGGTGGTACTGATGGCCAGATCACTGTTGACAGGTTCTCTTTATTCGGGGGGGGGGGGGGGCGGCATGTGGTGCACAGTGATGTGTAATAATAAAGTACAATGGCAATCACTAACTGGTCTCCAACTCCCAACTCTTCTCCTCACACGATTGGTGTGTGAGGAGAAGCCGAGAACAGCTCGTAACCACTCGTGTTTACAGTTGTGACTGGCTGTGATTAAAAACAGCCGATCACGTGGTAAACAGCCAATGTCATTGGCTATTGACCCTGATCGGGGATGGGCTGTATCCGAGGGCCACACCTCATCCACGATCGCCGTGCTGCACCCCCCCCCCGGTGCGCACACTAGTGGCACATCCTAAAGGATGTCATATGATGCCCGATCAGGATAACAGATGCACCACCCAGCCATCAATCTGCTATAGGCCGGCGGGATCTGGTTAACAATATTAACAAAGCATTAGTCATTAATATGACTGTGATAAATAAAATAAGGATAAAATATGATTGGCTACTATGGGCACTGTTTGGCAGGTTTGGGTAGTATAGGGCGGTATAGTGCCAGGTGTGGATAGTATAGGGCGGTATGGTGGCAGGTTTTGGTAGTATAGGGCGGTATATTAGGTTAGGGCTGTATGCTGCGACAATGCGCTCAGTCACTTACAGCATTGCTGGATACGGACACTCTCGGAGCTGCTATGGTCTCTCCTCCTCAGCTTGAGTGAACAAGTCTTTGGGAGGAGTGTAGGAGGCATCCCCCAGGTCCACCCACCAACTCCAGCTACCTTGTAAGATATTGAAGAACCCAGAGGGACAGCCTAACTTGATTGGATGACAGGGGAGTGTTACAAGCAGCTTCCCCAGCACCGCTGAGCCACTTGCTGACCTGCTTGTTTTGTCCAAGATGCAAGGGGACAGGGAAAGTGCAGGGGCCCGCCCACTCAAATGCCTGACATAGCTGCACATATGCCACAGCCATGCAGAGTTTGATGGGCAACACTGCCTGTTAAATGTGCCCACTGAGTTCACTGGGAGCACACTGCAATGCTAGATCGGCTTATATCGAACTGACCCGCTGGAATACCTTCTTTGATCAGCAGCTGACGCACTATACTCATTTTATTTTAGCAGCAGAGAGTGTCCACTGTTAGAATCCAATGCCCCAGCAGGGGGATTCCTGCATCCACCTTGCTTTTGGATGCAGTTGCGTTGCAGCCCCATTAAACTCAATAGGTGAGTTTGGCACGACTCTGCACCCCTGCAAGTGCCTTTGCCACAAAGTAGAGCATCATGGCTGTGGCATGTGTATAGCCCCATCTGGCTGTATTGTTACAATTTGGGCGGGCTGCCAGGGGGGGGCAGTAAAACAGCATGGCAGCTTCCTGTTTTTTACACCGTTCCCAAGCTGAAAAAGAGCCCCCCCCCCCCCCACAGACACCACACTTTCTATCCATGCCTCAGACATTTTAGCCATCATAGACCAAGGAAAAACTCCATTCTGAAGAGGCACAACCTACCTGTATCACCAAACACTTAGAACTCATTTAGGTGTCATTAAGGTCCTTGCACGGGCATTTCCTGAGAGAGTGTGACATCATTCTTGTCTATTTCTCCGAACTGTGCTCCTACATTGTCACCCTCGGGCATGTGTTTCTTATGAAAACTACAAGTGGCTATTACTTATGCTCTAAGATGACTCAATTAATAAACCATTTTCTAAATTCATTTCTTTAATGCATCCGTGTGCTTCACTCAAAGTCCCGCCCCTCAACCTCTCTATATATACAAGTGGCTATTAGTTATATTCATCCCGGACACTACTGTAAGCACAGAATTTCTGCCGCTGAAATTGAAAGTACTGACTCTAGTACAGTGAATAACAGTAGTTCACTCGCTCTCTCCACCTTCCTCTTCCATCCTCTATTTACAAAATGTTTTGAATTCCTTTCATATAATACAAGGTGCTCTGTGAATAGATGAGGGGCAGGTGAATGCTACAATCTGCCCTTGTCCCTTCACAGAACTCCTTGTAATATATGAAAATACAAAACATTTTGTAAATAGGAGGGGAAAAGAAGTTGGAGAACAAGCAACCCAACATATGAGAACCAGAAGTAAAAGTTTCCGTGCTGAGAGTTTGGCATATACAATAGTGTCTGGGATAAAAAAAAAAAAAGTATTTTCACGAACAAACGATAGAACCATCAATAGAAGTGGCACGACCCAACTTACGTAGCAAGTCTCAAAAAACAGATCCCCCCCCCCCGGAGTTCAGCTTTAAATGCAAATATGCTAAAAATACGTATTCAGATATACAACCCCCATTACAAAAAGGTTGGGATGCTGTGTAAAATCTACATAAAAACAGAATACAATGATTTGCAAATCTCAAACTCATTTTATTCAAAATAGAAAATATATCAAGCGTTTAACCGCTTCAATACCGGGCCAATTCTGACACTTTGCTCCTACATGTAAAAATCATAATTTTTTTGCTAGAAAATTACATAGAACCCCCAAACATTATATATGTTTTTTTAGCAAAGACCCTAGAGAATACAATGGCGGTTGTTGCAACTTTTTATCTCACACAGTATTTGCGCAGGAATTTTTCGAACGCGTTTTTTTGGGGAAAAAAACTGTTTTGTGTTTAAAAAAAAAAAAAAAAAAAAACAGTAAAGTTAGCCCAATATTTTTGCATTTTGTGAAAGATGAAGTTACGCCGAGTAAATAGATACCCAACATGTCACGCTTCAAAATTGCACACGCTCGTGGAATGGCGCCAATGTTCGGTACTTAAAAATCCCCATAGGCAACGCTTGAAATTTTTTTACTGGTTACATGTTTTGAGTTACAGAGGAGGTCTAGGGCCAAAATTATTGCTCTTGCTCCAACGTTCGCGGCGATACCTCACATGTGTGGCTTGAACACCGTTTTCATATGTGGGCGGGACTTACATATGCGTTCGCTTCTGCGTGCGAGCACACGGGGACAGCGGCGCTTTAAAATTTTTTTTTTTATTGTTAATTATATTTTATTTTTTTTATTTTGACAGTTTTTTGAAAAAAAAAAAATTGATCACTTTTATTCTTATTACAAGGAATGAAACATCCCTTGTAATAGCAATATGACATGTCAGGTGCTCTTAATAGTGAGATATGGGGTCAATAAGACCCCATATCTCACCACTAGGCTGGGAAGCCTGAAATAATAAAAAAAAATAAATAAAACGATCGCCGCTTCCCAGCCGAAGCAGCGCCGTTTTTTTGAATGGAGAGGCCGGGCGTGACGTCATAACATCGCGCCCGGCCTCCGACGATCATAGAGACTCCGGGGACCATCTGGTCCGCCGGAAATCTCTATGATCTACATCCGGCGCCGGCGGATCTACTCTCCGCCTCACCGATCGTAACGGAGGGCGGCGGGAGGGGGGGGACGTCCCCTCTCGCCTCCCATAGGAACGATCAAGCGGTGGAACGGCCGCTATGATCTTTCCTATGGTGTAGAGATTCGCCGGCTGAAACCGGCAATATCTGAATGATGTCTGTAACTACAGGCATCATTCAGATATACCCACTCAAAGCCCAGGACATCATATGACGTCCGTGGTATTGAAGTGGTTAAACTGAGAATATGTACCATTTTAAGAAAAAAAAAATTGAATTTTTGTAATTTTGAAATTGTTGACATTTCAACCAGACGAGATTTGATTAATTTAAGGCCAGCTTTAGGGCCCTTTTACCTTGCAATAAAAATGCAAGAAAAGGTTTCCCTTTAAGGCCAGGTTCACACTAGCTGTGGCCATGGCTTGCAGCAGTGTGTCCCTGTTCTTAGTTTCAAGGGCGAATGAGGTTAGAAATTTTTGCCTGAATTCGGACCTGAAACAGCGAAAGACACAGGACCCTTTTCCAGTGGGGGCCGCGGCCGCCCCAAAGGTGTGTGAACCGGGTCCATTAGAGGGAGCCAGTGACACTCTCCTGTCATGTGAACTGGTTGTGAGGAAACCTGCATTCAATTTGCATAAGTGTGAACCCAGCCTTAATACTATGGGACTCTTCACACACTGCGCTGCAAGTGCAATGTGTTTGAAAAGTCCTGCAGGCTGCACCTTTTGGTGTGGTTTTGAAAACTGCAACAAAGCTTATTTAAAATGGTCTGTTGCAAAGTGGAACACGGTTCTATGGTCAGACAAATCGAAATGTAACATTCTTTTTGGCAACCATGGGTGTCGCATCCTCTGTACTAGAGAGAAGAGGGACCTTCCGGCTTATCAGCACTCAGAAGCCTGCATCTCTGATTGTACGGGGGCACATCAGTGCGTATGAAATGGGCAGCTTACACATCTGGCAGGGGTCCATCAATGCTAAAGATGAACCCAGGTTTTAGAGCAATGCTCAAACAAGAATAGAACAACATTCCTCTCCCAAAACTTCAGCAACTGGCCTCCTCAGTTTACAGAATGTTGTTAAAAAAAGGGATGATGCTATACAGTGGTAAACATGGCCCTGTCCCAACTTTTTTTGGAATTGGGGCTGTACTTTGCTAGATTTTTGTTGCCCTGTCCCAACTTTTTCGAGGCATGTTGTTGCCATCAATTTAAACAACCTTATTTTTTCTTATAGTACATCATTTCTCAGTTTAAACATTTGATATGTTTTCTATTGTGAATAAAGTATGGGTTTATGAGATTTGCAAATCATTGTATTCCGTTTTTACACACCACCCCAACTTTTTTGTAATTTGGATTGTAGCTGTCTTATATAAAAAAATACTCCAGGACCTCGTGGTAGCCACATATGTGACACACACCTAAGCATTTAATCATGTGAACTCTGCTGAAGGCAAGATCAGAGTTCAGATTGGGCAATACTCTTGCACTAATGATTACATGACCAAATGCCTAAGGATTTTTTTTTTTTTCCTAGACAAGGGCTTTCTTGTCAAGACCATACCAAATAAACCAAAAGGAAGCCCTTGTCTAGAAAAAAAATCCTGGAAACACAACTTTTATTTTTTTGTTTTAGGTCAATTTTAAAACCATGGCTACTGCATGGTTTTAGATTGCCAGACTGACAGCATTTAGGTAACTCATACTGACTTACCACTATTATCTTAACTAGGTGAATGACTTTACATTTTTGCTTACTGAAAACAATGCAATAAATGATGTAATTATAACAGGCTTGGATATTGGAACCAAATTACACAGGTTACGTTTACATACATGAGCAACATGAATAAAAAAAAATGACCCGTGAGTTGAGAATCTTCATTTAATACCCAAATCATGTGCAGATGAAATAAAGCAGGAATTTGAATCACACATGATTGGATCATTGGTGGACAGTTTATTATTCTCATGGTTCATGCCCTTTTCTAGTTTGTTTTGGATACAGTAGGAAAGCCTGTCAGGTTTTTTTTTTGCACCTACTATGTAACTGGCCATACATGGCTCAGTTTTTTTTTTTTTTGTTCAGCCAGCGGGCTGAGAAAAACGGAACTGATTCCCCCATCCACACATACAATACTGCACTATTGTATTCTGACAGCAGGAAGACTCCTCCTCTGTTGGAATACACACATAAACATCACAGCTGCTGATCAAACTGCTTTTTCTCCAACAAATCAGTGCAACAGAAGCTGATTGATCGATCACATGGATCGAAATCGTCCCCTGCTGAACGAAAATTTCGATCCATTCTTGGTCATCATTCCAAAGATTTCGTCTCACTTTCTGTTCTGGGGTAACAATAAAAATGGTGACAAGGGTTCTAGCATTCCCCCCCCAAAAAAAAATAAAATCAAAGCATCCCTTCACTTTCTGTCTGGTAAAAACTGACAGGAGTTCTACCCCACTCCAAGCAAAAAATAAATAAAAAATAATGTTGGCTATACTTGAAAGCCCTTGTCCAGGATACAAATAAGCACCCTGCACTAGAGGGTAAACTCTGGAGGATGAAGAATAAGGTGTAACATTTACCTTGCTCTGTCAGGCTCCAGTGCTCTTCTCTGGCTTGTAGAGGGGCCCATTGGCGTACAATGCAGGGCTACTGGCCCTGTACTGTATTTGATGATACAATTGTGTAACCAAGGCCCAGAGTGCCTTATAGAAAAGGCTTTGGGGTAAAGGTCACACAGATAGAGGGAGCCTGCCATAGTGGGCAGTAAGGTTAGTATTACATGCTTTTCCTAATCCCCAGGTTTTTTTTTTGTAATTCCCGCAGTGGGACTTCACAAATCTCTCAGGTGGTTTAGGCCTAAAGCTGGGTACACATGGATTGAAAATCTAATGGTTAAAATTCCAATTTGTTTGTAGCCCTCACATATTGACAGGTCCTGCAGGGCGGTCCTGATAAAAAACCTTCTTCAGCAGCTTGCAGCCAATCGACTACAGTGCTGATTAGTGTTTTTCTGGCTTGAAGTACTCGCTGTCAGAATATAATAGCACAGCAGGGAGGATTCACGAGTCCACTTTGCTTGTGTGGATGCATAATACTGAGTTTTTTTTTTCTTTTAGCCCGCTGCTTGAAAAAAATAAATAAAATAAATAACACACACATTGTGTACCCAGCATTACTGCTGTAAGAAACCTTGTGGTAATGTGTAGAAACACTACACTATACATTATTATTAAATCACTGTCTTTTTTGCCAGGTTTCTTAGCGATTGGTTCCAATTATTTTCAAATTCTTTTAAAACACCATTAAAAATGAGTCATCCATTTATCTTAGAAGTGTTTATTACATTTTAGTGTCATTCTGCATCTTTCTGCAAACATTCAAACAAAAACAATTTGCAAATGTACAAATGAATCTGGAGATTTTTCGTGACCACAATTACACCATTATGGAGCAGAACAGAAAGGTACACTAATCTACTGTATGACTACACTGCCACCTTGTGGCAGAATTGCAGACCATGGCTTGGGTACAATAATCAATCTATAGATAATTTAGCACTTGCCCATATTACTCCACTGAACAAGGCGCAAGCCCACAGTAAGTATTAGTATTGGTATTATGCAGATAAATGTCATTTGACACACAGTAAAATGTACACTTTGGTTCACTCCTACAATAAAAATAGTATATTGTATTTTTAAACACATTGCACAAAATGCTTTATTTTTACTGGTGCATTATATTTCGTTCCATGTTATGGTATTAGTGTATGTTATCAAAGATTATATTTATATCATTAATTGCTATAGGCCAACAAATACTAAGACATTCTTCCAACGTGCCTTCCCACAACAAATGTCAGTGCGAGCGACACATTCATGTGCCTGTTGTAGACTGGTGGATGAATCCGAGGTGGCATACACTATGTGCAGAGGGGCATTGGGACTGGAGTGTCCAACTGCACTTTCTTCCCGCTGCTGCAGTTGTCACACGCAGAGGCAGGGAGTTTTGTCTCTGGAGAGGTGGAATGGGGACTCAGGAACACAAGTCCCCTATAAGGTCTGCTCATCCTGTGATTGACAGCAATCAGTGGGTGGATTCTTAGCCAATAAACAGCCTGCTATGGGCTACATAATCCACCCACTGCCTGCCATCAATTACAAGGAGTGAAGAGCTGTTATGGGGATCTAGTGTCTCAGCTTCCCTGGCAGGCTCTGTCTACTGTAGCATTACTGGCTGTCTGATGTGAAGCTGAAAGAGTCCTTAACGGATAAGTACACCATATCAGGCTCCTGCAGACTGTATGTGTAGTTGTCTACCCATACATTGAATGGGCAGGCAGTTACTGAATGGCAGGATGATTTAATGGACTAGCTAGAGCGCCCATCAGCATCCTGGTAGTTCATTGAGAACTACAAGCTGTCAGCCGCAATGACAATTGTAGTTTTCCCATTCACAGAACAATTTAAAAATTGTGACAGTGGGTGCAGGGAGAAGATCCCAGGCCCACTGTCACAACAGGGGCTTAGGGGTGAGCGGAGGCTGGTCAGTTAGCAACATGTTACACCAGAACTATAGGGGTAACACGTTATGAAAGGTGAACTTATTATTCAGTGACAGGGAGGGGATAGCAACGGCATGTAATGCGTACAGGGACAGGCAATCTGCCAGTCTCTGAACACCCTAGAGTAGGTCTTAACTTCAGTTTTTTTTTTTTTTATTTACAAACTGGAGGCAATTATGTTTGAATTTGGTACATTAATAGCACAACTTTGTAAAAGTGACATAATGAACTACCTAAATCTGCCATGCATCAGTAAAGTTACAGAAAAGGATTTTAATCTGGTGCAGGCCATTTTAAAGAACCATTGAGCTAGAAAAGTGTTGGTAGGGATTTACTGAATTCTGTTGAATATATGTTTACAGCTAGCCCCCACCTCCTAAAAGAAAAAAAAAAAAACTTTACACCTGGCTTTCAGCATATGCTTGCCTAGGCAAGGGTGATGTCGTTAGGTATTTTTCTAGAAAGGTTGGGAATGCAACATCTGCCCATCATAGAAGTGCATGTTCACAGTATTTGGGATCCTCAGCCTTCTAAGTATCCCAGGAAAAAACCCAGTGATGTCCCCCTCACCTAGGAAAACATGCCAGACCAGGATGAGAGGTATTTTTTTCCCCATTTTGTTTGTAAATAAAGCACCAAATAAACTTGACATTTTCACCAAGACTGAACACAACTTGGCCCAAAAGGAGGGTCTGTTATTTTAGAGGTACTTCATATGCCTACAGGGTATTTTCCCATAACCGTCCTCTGTTGTATGTATGCTTACAAAAGTGCGTTTCAAGTAATGTACATATAGTCTGTAAGAAAAAAAAATGATATCTGATATTATTATGTCCTGAAAGAAAACCATATAAAAATATTTGCAATGCTAGCTAGCATATAAATATATGGATGTAAACCAAAGTGTGCATTTCCTCCTTACTTTGCCCATAACTTTTAGTCGCACACAATTATATAGCATGTGAAAAAGATAAAATCCTGTTTTAGCCATAGTTTGTCATGGTTGCTTTTATTGACACACAACAGTGTCCACAAATGTGTGCGGATTATAAATAAAGTTTCAGCACATGAACTGTTGTGATATCAGGTTGCTTTTTATAGATGGTTATGGACTTTAACTACACAACTACAGATAACACATTCCCTTTACTCCACATTATAATGAATCATTCTAGAAGTCAGTCATACTGGATGGATTGCACTATGAAAAAAGTCTCTAAGGCACTTAAAGGGGTTGTAAACCCTCGTGTTTTTTCACCTTAATGCATTCTATGCATTAAGGTGAAAAAACACCTGGCAGTCACCGGCCCCCCAGCCCCCCGTTTTACATACCTGAGCCCCTTCATCTCCTCGACGGGGATGCGCTGTCTCTCTCTCCATGGGGTCCTGTCTGTGGTTCTCCTAGGGGGTTATCTGATGCGGGGAGGAGCTGCGAGAGCCGCCAGGGGAACCACAGAAGAGGATGTTCAGGGCCACTCTGTGCAAAACGAGCTGCACAGTGGAGGCAAGTATGATATGTTTATTATTTTAAAAAAATAAAAAACGATCCTTTACAATCACAATAAGCAAGCATGGCATATTTGGAACTGCTGTGCTTTGTAAAAGGAAACTGCACATTAACTTCCTGTACACATAAATATATATGAAAATGCTGAGAAGGACACAAAACACTAGAGCGGAATGCTGAAGTCCAACAGAAATAACACATATTCCCTTATCATAAGTGTTTCCACACCTTTCACTGAAACCTGGTCTTCCTGAGACAGTTGCATTGCACGTAGATTTATTAAAGGGAATGTATAGTCATTTCAAGGTTTTCCTAGATAAACATGTAGATTCTGATTATCAATAACTGGTAATTATGAATCAATCCACGTTGTGAAAAGTGTAACTAAAGGCAAAACGTTTTTGTTTTTTTGTTTTTGATAGAGTGGAGAGGGATTAGAACACCTGTCAGTTTTTATTGATGTCTGTGTCCCCATTAAGGAGATTCACCTTCTATTTGTCCTGTTTACCATTATCAGTGACAGTAAAAGAAAATCTCACATTTTGGGTTGTCCCCAGAACAGGAAGAGAGGGGAAATCTTCCACTGGGGACACTAGTTCCGGTGACCTGGGGGGCCCAGTGAATTCCCGTAATGTGCAGGGATTTCCTTTCACTTCCTGTTTGGCTATGGGACAGGAAGTGAAGCGAAATCTCCACAATGGGACACAGATGGCAAAAAAAAAAAAAAAATCTGACAGGTGTTATAACTCTCCCTTGCTCTATCCAAAATAGAAAAAAAAAGTTCTGCCTATAGTTTTACTTTAAGATTTATGTTTGTTTACATTATATAATTATATGTACATGAGACAGCCATATTTGCTTATGACATATACAGGTCCTGCTTTGCAGTGCTATATAATGGTTTCGCTTTACTGCTCCTTCTCATAAAAGCAAAATATACGAGCCAATGCACTTATTGAAAATGCATTTTCTAGGGGGCCGACATCTTATCTCAAAAATTATAAAATCTATTACAGGTCTCTACATGTAATCCAGTAACATGAATATACAAAAGCAACACCAAAGTCATAACGAAAAATTACTTTAAAGTGACACTAAAACATATCCTTATTTTTCAAAAAGAATCCATAAACATTCATGTAATCTATTTTTCATGAAATAGTTTCTTACTGTGGTTTTTCTGTTTCCTTGTAACTTTCTCCATGAGCTCCTAAACCACTCCTTTTCCCTCCTTAACTTCCGTATGTTTGAAAGGAGCAGTGCACATTAGTTGCAGACATGTGCACTGCACTATGCACACTATAAATCCCATAGTTCAAAGTCCCTAGTCCATCTTGGGACAGAGAGGGTGGCTATGCTCTTACTTACAGTGGGAACATGGCCAGGAAGTCAGGTCACAGCAGCAAACAAAAGGCATTTGGAAGAGACAGAGCAACAGCAAGTAGCTTTTGGAATTAAGAATACATACTTGAATAGGATATACTTTTTTTTTTAAAACCAGAGATTCAGATGTTAGTGTCACTGAAAAGTAAAACATGAGCTCACTGAAAATACACTATAACTTCCCTTTAACTCCATAAGGCTGCATCCTGAATTTCAAATGTAATACAAATTTTGAAAATAAAGTACTAATGTCTATATGAATGACATTTCAAGGCATCTTGTGTATTCAAAGTGTCAGTGCTTGTTTTCAGCTTCCCTGGGCTTTATTAGTCCTCACAGCCCAATCTTGTACTGTACCGCTGGCAAATGCTGCAAAGAACACCGCTCCAAATAGATCAATGGCAGCAGCAATGTAGAAGACGAGCTGCCACTGTTCCACCGTGTTCTGTAGAAGAAAGGGAAATGAGTGATTACATTCAAAGAATACTACTAATGCTGACAACATACACTCACACAACAGTTTACAGGCAATTTCAAGCAGCTTTCAATCACAAAAACCAAATGAGTCAAGGCGACCTGCCACAACTTTTTCAATGTGTTGATAGACTATTGGTAGTAGGTTGCATTTCTTCAGTTGTATAGAGTAGGTTGGGAAATGTAAATAACCACATCACAGTATGGTTTTTGGCCCCTTTCCTGTCCTGTATAGTGTTTGCAGAAGGGTTGAAGCTGCATTGCACGTTACCTCCTACATAATGCATGTAGAGATGCTGAGACTACATTTCCCAGCACTCCTTCCTCTCACCATATGCAGTATTTGCATAAAAGGGCATAAATGCAGGACAGCATTGCTATAGTCCGTGCAATAGAAATGAGATATAACTGTGCTCATATCCCAACAGATCTACATGCATATAATCCATCAGGTGCACACTGATATATACCATTTCAAGCAAACTTTGCAAAAAAAAAAAAAAAAAAAAAAAGAGGATTTTTGGTTCACATACATCGCAATACATATTGAGGCTGGTAAAGTAATCCCTCAAAGGCCAGTCCATTTTTTGCAAAATCCAAATGCTCCATTTGATATGGTGCCAATATGGGGCAGATAGACACAAGTTGTAGGAGAGCTACAAGGTTCAGGTCTGGCCACTGACCTTCAATGAAATAGAAAGATATACATGTGCTCAAATCCCAATAGCTTAACCACTTAACAACCGGCCCATAGCCAAATGACGGCTACAGGGCGGTTGTTTAACTCTGGGAGGGCGTCCAGGGACGTCCTCCCAGAATTCTGCTCTCGCGCGCCCCCTAGGGCGCGCACTCGAGAGCATCCGTGACCGCCGGGTCCAGAGGACCCGGCGCATCACGGATCCCGGTAAATGGCCGCTGCTCGCGGCCGTTTACCATGTGATCGGTCCGTCAAATGACGGAGCGATCACATGTAAACAAACCGGCGTCATCTGATGACGCCGGTTCCTCTCCTCCCCCTCTCCTCCACTCCAGTGACCGGAGAGGCGGATGGATGGATGGCTGCAGCATTGTGGGCTGCATCTGTAGTGCCCACAGCGCTGCACAGAGACATCCAGCCATCCATCCATCCATGCTCAGCCATCCCTAATACTCTGCATGCCCTGCAATGCTGTGCAATACTCTGCAATTCCCTCTGCAATGCCCCACAATACTCTGCAATACCCCTGCAATACTCTGCCATACCCTGGAATACCCCACAATACTCTGCAATACCCCTGCAATACTCTGCCATACCCTGCAATACCCCGCAATACACTGCCATACCCTGCAATACCCCGCAATACTCTGCCATACCCCGCAATACTCTGCCATACCCCGCAATACTCTGCCATACCCCGCAATACTCTGCCATACCCCGCAATACTCTGCCATACCCCGCAATACTCTGCCATACCCTGGAATACCCCACAATACCCCGCAATACTCTGCCATACCCCAAAATACCCCGCAATACTCTGCCATACCCCAAAATACCCCGCAATACTCTGCCATACCACAAAATACCCCGCAATACTCTGCCATACCACAAAATACCCCGCAATACTCTGCCATACCCCGCAATACTCTGCCATACCCTGCAATACCCCGCAATACTCTGCCATACCTGCAATACCCCGCAATACTCTGCCATACCCCAAAATACCCCGCAATACTCTGCTATACCCTGAAATACCCCGCAATACTCTGCCATACCCCAAAATACCCCGCAATACTCTGCCATACCCCAAAATACCCCGCAATACTCTGCCATACCCTGAAATACCCCGCAATACTCTGCCATACCCCGCAATACTTTGCCATACCCCGCAATACTTTGCCATACCCCGCAATACTTTGCCATACCCCGCAATACTTTGCCATACCCCGCAATACTTTGCCATACCCCGCAATACTTTGCCATACCCCGCAATACTTTGCCATACCCCGCAATACTTTGCCATACCCCGCAATACCCCGCAATACTCTGCCATACCCCGCAATACTCTGCCATACCCTGCAATACTCTGCCATACCCTGCAATACTCTGCCATACCCTGCAATACCCCGCAATACTCTGCCATACCCTGGAATACCCCGCAATACTCTGCCATACCCTGCAATACCCCGCAATACTCTGCCATACCCTGCAATACCCCGCAATACTCTGACATACCCTGCAATACTCTGCCATACCCTGAAATACCCTGAAATATCCCGCAATACCCAGCCATACTCTGCAATACTCAGTGATACCCAGCCATACTCTGCCATACCCAGCCATGCTCTGCAATACCCCGCAAAAATCTGCAATACTCTGCCATAACCCGCAATACTCTGCCATACCCAGTCATACTCTGCAATACCCCGCAATACCCAGCCATACTCTGCAATACTCGGTGATACCCAGCCATACTCTGCAATACTCGGTGATACCCAGCCATACTCTGCAATACTCGGTGATACCCAGCCATACTCTGCAATACTCGGTGATACCCAGCCATACTCTGCAATACTCGGTGATACCCAGCCATACTCTGCAATACTCGGTGATACCCAGCCATACTCTGCCATACTCTGCCATACCCAGCCATACTCGGCGATACTCTGCAATACTTGGTGATACCCAGCCATACTCTGCCATACCCAGTCATACTCGGCGATACTCTGCAATACCCAGCCATGCTCAGCCATACCCAGCCATGCTCAGCCATACCCAGCCATGCTCAGCCATACCCAGTCTCTGTATGTGGCCAGGCTGTGGAAGTCTCACACATGTGGTATCCCCGTACTCAGGAGGAGTAGGAGAATCTATTTTGGGGGGTCATTTTTGGTATGTACATGCTATGTGTTAGAAATATTGTATAAATGGACAACTTTGTGTTAAAAAAAAAGCATTTTAACCACTTCCCGCCTTCCGTCATACAACGTCCTTGAATTTGTGTGGGGATATCTGAATGATGGGTACAGCTACAGGCATCATTCAGATATCATCTTTTTCAGCCGGCGATTCCCTACACCATAAGAATGATCATAGCGGCTGTTACACTGCTTGATCGTTCTTACGGGAGGCGAGAGGGCCCCCCCCCCCTCCCGCCGCCCTCCGTTGCTTCTACCGACTCACCGCTACGATCGAAGCCAGGATCTTTTTTTTTTTTTTTTTATTTCAGGAACAGCCTAGAGGTGAGATGTGGGGTCTTATTGACCCCATATCTCACTGTAAAGAGGACCTGTCATGCCATATTCCTATGATCAAAAAAATTTTTTTTTTGGAGAAAAATGTCAAACTAAAATAAATAAAGTAAAATGAACAATAAAAAAAAATAATTTTTTTTTAAAGCACCCCTGTCCGTGTGCTCGCATGCAGAAGCGAACGCATACGTAAGTCCCGCCCACATATGAAAACGGTGTTCAAACCACACATGTGAGGTATCGCTGCGATCGGTAGAGCGAGAGCAATAATTTTGGCCCTAGACCTCCTCTGTAACTCAAAATTTGTAACCAGTAAAAAATTTTAAAGCGTCGCCTATGGGGATTTTTAAGTGGCGAAGTTTGGCGCCATTCCACAAGCGTGTGCAATTTTGAAAGGTGACATGTTAGGTATCTATTAACTCGGCGTAACTTAATCTTTCATATTATGCAAAAACATTGGGCTAACCTTACGGTTTTGTTTTTTTTTAAAGCAAAAAACTGTTTTTTTTCCAAAAAAAACGTGTTCGAAAAATTGCTGCGCAAATATCGTGCGAGATAAAAAGCTGCAATGACCGCTATTGTATTCTCTAGGGTCTTTGCTAAAAAAACATATATAATGTTTTGGGGTTCTATGTAATTTTCTAGCAAATAAATGATGATTTTTACATGTAGGAGAGAAATGTCAGAATTGGCCTGGGTGCTCAAGAATGCCTGAAGGTGCTCCCTGCATGTTGGGCCTCTGTATGTGGCCACGCTGTGTAAAAGTCTCACACATGTGGTATCGCCATACTCGGGACTAATAGCAGAATGTGTTTTGGGGTGTAATTTGTGGTATGCATATGCTGTGTGTGAGAAATAACCTGCTAATATGACAATTTTGTGAAAAAAAAAAAGAAAAAAAAAAAAAAAAAAAAAAAACTTGATTTTGCAAAGAATTGTGGGAAAAAATGACAACTTCAAAAAACTCATCATGCATCTTTCTAAATACCTTGGAATGTCTTCTTTCCAAAAAGGGGTCATTTGGGGGGTATTTGTACTTTTCTGGCATGTTAGGGTCTCAAGAAATGAGATAGGCCGTCAGTACTTCAGGTGTGATCAATTTTCAGATATTGGTACCATAGCTTGTGGACGGTATAACTTTCACAAAGACCAAATAATATACACTAATTTGGGTTATTTTTACCAAAGATATGTAGCGGTATAAATTTTGGCCAAAATATATGAAGAAAAATTACTAATTTTCAAAATTTTATAACAGAAACGAAGAAAAATGTATTTTTTTACAGATTTTTCGGTCTTTTTTCTTTTATAGCGCAAAAAATAAAGAACCCAGCGGTGATTAAATACCACCAAAAGAAAGCTCTATTTGTGTGAAAAAAAGGACAAAAAATTCATATAGATACAGTGTTGCATGACTGAGTAATTGTCATTCAAAATGTGAGAGCACCAAAAGCTGAAAATTGGTCTGGTTATTAAGGGGGTTTAAGTGCCCAGTGGTCAAGTGGTTAAACATGTATTACAATATATGTGAACCAAATGTCCCTGTTTTTTTTTTTTTTTTTTTACAAAGTTTGCTAGAAAGGGTGTATAGCAGTGTGCAGAGGGTTCATCCAGAATCTCTAGTGATAACATGTGGTTACACCTTTTTATCACCTGCTGGATTATATACATGTAGAAGCTATTGGGATTTGCAGATCATTTATAGATCTTCTATTAGAAGTAAAAACATGGTTAATAGAACTGTACATGTATGTCATGCCACCTTTTTGTGTGGCATATGTGCTTTAAACAGGCTATCCAGCTATTCACTTGTTTTGGCACTACCTGCAGGCTCCAGAAAGGAACTGTAAAGCTGCTTATAGAATAGATTTGATCTTATAATACAACCTAGAGCTACTTGCCGTATATACTCGAGTATAAGTCGACCCGAATATAAGCCGAGGCACCTAATTTTACCACAAAAAACTGGGAAAACTTATTGACTCGAGTATAAGCCTAGGGTGAGAAATGCGCAGCTACTGTAAGTGGAAAAGAGGGTCAACAATGCCCATTTGCAGCCTCTGTGCCCATTTGCAGCCATAGGTCCCCCGAACTTCAAACTCGGTAGTTAAGGATTCCTAGATGCCCCCTAGCTGCAGCCAAAATTTGGGGTCTCTGGACCCAAAGGGTCCCGAAATGACATTCCTGCAGATGGACATAGTTAACCGAATTTGGGGCCCCGTATCTCAGGGCGACTTAGTGCTAGGAACCCCAAATTTGGTGTACAAAGCCAGTGGAACTAGCACCACAATATATCCAAAGCTGGGGTTCCTAGCACCAAGTGGCCCCGAGATACAGGGCCCCAAAAATCGGTTCAGAAAATGTCAAGCACTTTTCTGCAGCAGAGAATGACATTTTCCGAACAGACTTTGGGGCCCCTGTATCCCGGGGCCACTTAGTGCTAGGAACACCAGCTTTGGATATGTTATGGTACTAGGTCCACTGGGTTTGCACACCAAATTTGGGGGCTTCTAGCACTAAGTGGCCCTGACATATGGGGCCCCAAAGTCGGTTCGGAAAATGACATTTTTTGCTGCAGAAAAGTGCTTGACTCGAGTATAAGTCGAGGGGGGCACTTTCAGCACAAAAAAATGTGCTGAAAAACTCAGCTTAAACTCGAGTATATACGGTACCTATGAAGTTTAATCTGCTTATATTTTGCCTTCACTGGTTCCTTTTTCAATACATCCCTGCTTTTCTATGCAATACAGGCAGATGTATGCACCATGGCTGATGGAGAGGGACCAGCTCTACCAGCATCCCGAAAATATCACAGCACCCTACCTCAGTACTCCTCAAGAGCCCTTAGACCTGATATAGGCAGTGGACTGGTGCTTGGGAGGTGTTATTCAAATATTCCTTGAGAGGTGGATGTCAGTCTGGGCATTCCTAGGTAGAATACATTTGCATAGACGGCCTAGTAATGCTGAGACCCATTAGTGAAAGAAATGAAATTCAGTAAAAGTGATAGTACGAGGAGGCTGGGGAAGTAATGCCTAGATGATGCTAAATGTCCCCTGTGCAGTGACATTAGAGTAAGCAATTTTAGTACAGGAGTGACAACACTGACACTTTGCTACAATGAAAAGTAGTGAGTGTACAGCTTGTATAACGGTGTAAATTTGCTGTCCCCTCAAAATAACTCAACACACAGCCATTAATGTCCAAACCGCTGGCAACAAAAGTGAGTACACCCCTAAGTGAAAATTTCCAATTTGGGCCCAATTAGCCATTTTCCCTCCCTGGTGTCATGTGACTCAGTGTTACAAGGTCTCAGGTGTGAATGGGGAGCAGGTGTGTTAAATTTGGTGTTATCGCTCTCACTCTCTCATACTGGTCACTGGAAGTTCAACATGGCACCTCATGGCAAAGAACTCTCTGAGGATCTGAAAAAAGAATTGTTGCTCTACATAAAGATGGCCTAGGCTATAAGAAGATTGCCAAGACCCTGAAACTGAGCTGCAGCATGGTGGCCAAGAACATACAGCGGTTTAAAAGGACGGGTTCCACTCAGAACAGGCCTCGCCATGGTCGAATAAAAGAAGTTGCTTGCAAGTGCTCAGCGTCATATCCAGAGGTTGTCTTTGGGAAATAGACGTATGAGTGCTGCCAGGTTGAGGGTCAGCACTCGGACCATACGCCGCATCAATTTGGTCTGCATGGCTATCGTCTCAGAAGGAAGCCTCTTCTAAAGATGATGTAGAAGAAAGCCCGCAAAACAGTTTGCTGAACACAGACAGACTAAGGACATAAATTACTGGAACCGTGTCCTGTGGTCTGATGAGACCAAGATAACTTATTTGGTTCAAATGTGTCAAGCGTGTGTGGCGGCAACCAGGTGAGGAGTACAAAGACAAGTGTGTCTTGCCTGCAGTCAAGCATGATGGTGGGAGTGTCATGGTCTGGGGCTGCATTAGTGGTACTGGGGAGCTACAGTTCATTGAGGGATCCATGAATGCCAACATGTACTGTGACATACTGAAGCAGAGCACGATCCCCTCCCTTTGGAGACTGGGCCGCAGGGCAGTATTCCAACATGTTAACGACCCCAAACACACCTCCAAGACGACCACTGTCCTGCTAAAGAAGCTGAGGGTAAAGGTGATGGACTGGCCAAGCATGCTTCCAGACCTAAAACCTATTCATCATCTGTGGGGCATCCTCAAACAGAAGGTGGAGAAGCGCAAGGTCTCTAACATCCACCAGCTCCGTGATGTCATCATGGAGGAGTGGAAGAGGACCCCAGTGGCAACCTGTGAAGCTCTGGTGAACTCCATGCCCAAGAGGGTTAACCACTTTAAGACCAGCCTCGTTTTGGATTTTAGGTGTTTACAAGTTTAAAACAGGTTTTTTTGCTAGAAAATGACTTAGAACCCCCAAACATTATATATTGTTTTTTTTTTTCTAACATCCTAGAGAATACAATAGCGGTCATTGCAATACTTTTTTTTGCACCGTATTTGCGCAGCGGTCTTCTAAGCGCTATTTTTTTGGAAAAAATTCACTTTTTTGAAAAAAAAAAAAAAAATAAGATAACAGTAAAGTTAGCCCAATTTTTTTTTATATTGTGAAATATAATGTTACGCCAAGTAAATTGATACCCATCATGTCACGCTTCAAAATTGCGCCCGCTCGTGGAATAGCGTCAAACTTTTACCCTTAAAAATCTCCATAGGCGACGTTTAAAAAATTCTACAGATTGCATGTTTTGCGTTACAGAGGAGGTCTAGGGCTAGAATTATTGCTCTCACTCTACCGGTCGCGGCGATACCTCACATGTGGTTTGACCACCGTTTTCATATGCGGGCGCTACTCACGTATGCGTTCGCTTCTGCGCGCGAGCTCGTCGGGACAGGGCGCTTTAAAAAATTTTTTTTTTTTTTTTTATTATTTATTTTTTTATTTATTTTTTCACTGTTTTTTTAAAAAAAAAAATTTGGATCACTTTTATTCCTAATACAAGGAATGTAAACATCCCTTGTAATAGAAAAAAGCATGACAGGTCCTCTTAAATATGAGATCTGGGGTCAAAAAGTCCTCAGATCTCATATTTAGACTAAAATGCAAAAAAAAAAAAAAAAAAGTCGTTTAAAAAAAATGACACAAAAAAAAATTGTGTCTTTAAGAGAAGTGGGCGGGGCCGTCGTAATGACGTCGCTCCGGCCGTCACATGGTATGGAGACGGGTGGGCGCCATCTTGGCCTCACTCGTCTCCATACCTAAGCAGGGAAAGGACCCGATCGCCTCCGCTGCTACCGACGGCTCCGGTAAGCGGCGGAGGGTGCGGGAGAGCGGCGGGTGGCACCTCTCCTGCCGCCGATAACGGTGATCTCGCGGCGAACCCGCCGCAGAGACCACCATTATCGTGTACGGAACCGCCCGCTGAAAGATGGATACCTCGGTTGTGGCAGCAGCTGCTGCCGTTACCGAGATATCCATCTTCAAAAAAATGACGTATATATACAGTGGGCGGTCCGGAAGTGGTTAAGGCAGTGCTGGAAAATAATGTTGGCCATACAAAATATTGACACTTTGGACCCAATTTGGACATTTTCACTTAGGGGTGTACTCCCTTTTGTTGCCAGCGGTTTAGACATTAATAGCTGTGTGTTGAGTTATTTTGAGAGGACAGCAAATTTACACTGTTATACAAGCTGTGCACTCACTACTTTACATTGTAGCAAAGTGTCATTTCTTCAGTGTTGCCACATGAAAAGATAGAATAAAATATTTACAAAAATGTGAGGGGTGTACTTTTGTGAGATTATATATATATTCTATTAGAATTGCATTATAAATAGTCTATATACAAGATCCTGCAAAGTCCTCCAACCCTGATTAAAACAGATGATTGCCTGTAAATATTGTTTATATGCTGCATATTTAGTTTTTTTTTTTTTTTTTTATTGGATTTGGCCAAAGTGTTTTTTTAACGAGAGAGATGACACAGTAACAGTAGAACATCTCACAAATGTGCTCTGGGAAAAGACTGAAGTCTCTACTGGCCATAGCAGAGATGTCTGTTCCAATACTGTAATGTAGTGTCTGTTGTAACTTGCATCGATGTGTCAGCAGGCTGAATTAAATCCCCAGGCTTCTCTAGGCACATCTGAATAAAGACACCCTTTTATATAAGCTGTCTAAACAAGTGTAATTTCCCTATTATAGTGACAGCTAAAGCTAGAATGCACTATTGGCCGTTTGCTTCATATGGAGAGCTAACTTTCAAGAAGAGAAAGAATAGAAATTCCTTACTCATTCAGAGCTAGATTCTTTTGCAGGATTTACCCATAAATATCCGCTTCAGCCCCGGAAGATTTTACCCCCTTCCTGACCAGAGCGTTTTTTGCGATTCGGCATGGCGTTGCTTTAACTGACAATTGCGCGGTCGTGCGACGTGGCTCCCAACCAAAATTGGCGTCCTTTTATTCCCACAAATAGAGCTTTCTTTTGGTGGTATGTGATTGCCTCTGCAATTTTTATTTTTTGCGCTTTAAACAAAATAAGAGCGACAATTTTGAAATAAACGCATTAATTTTTTACATTTTGCTACAATAAATATCCCCCAAAAATATATAAAAAAAACATTTTTTTTCCTCAGTTTAGGCCGATCGTATTCTTCTACATATTTTTGGTAAAAAAAAAAAAAAAAAAAAAATCGCAATAAGCGTTTATTGATTGGTTTGCGCAAAAGTTATAGCGTTTACTAGTAATGGCGGCGATTTCAGCGATTTTTATTGTGACTGCGACGTTATGGCGGACATGTCAGACATTTTTTTGACAAATTTTTCGGACAATTGTCATTTATACAGCAATCAGTGCGATTAAAAATGCCCTGATTACTGTGTAAATGACACTGGCAGTGAAGGGGTTAACCACTAGGGGGCGGGGAGGGGTTAAGTGTGTCCTAAGGGGAGTGATTCTAACTGTCAGGGGGATGGGCTGTGTGTGTCATTACTCTGATCACTGCTCCCGATGACAGGGAGCTGTGATCAGTGACACTTGTCACAAGGCAAGGTGAGGCGATCGCGGGTATCCCCGCGGCGATCGAGTCTGCGGGATCCACGACCCGACTCATGGAGCTCCCGGCCGGCACGCACGTACAGGTACGCCCATTTGCCCAGCCGTGCCATTCTGCCGACGTACATCGGCGTGCGCCGGTCGGGAACCGGCTATCCATAGATAAATAGGAGGGAGGAAATAAAACACAATATGTAAACTCTGATGCTTGGTGCTGTCTCATCCAACCATGTGTGAGTTCGGGAACCTACACAGATCATATTGGGACACAGTGGCTCTGTCCATGCAGTCACACGCCCCAATAGACCTCTAAGGGCTGCCAGCACAGAAATGCATGCAACACCTGTGCATCCCGTGCCAGGAAAACAGATCTGCACAGGGCACGCAGTCAAGCACCCCACATGAATGGACCCTTACTCTCTAGCAGCTGTCTGTTCAGTGTCCTTACATAAACTGGGGAATTAGCCAAGCTCCCAGTGCTATTATAATGGTGCAGGAAACTGTCGGGAGTAGCATACACCACATTAACTAAGCAGATACACCTATTTCAGGTCTATGTGCACCAGTTTCTATTTCAGATTGAAATAGGTGCAGACCCTGCACCAGTTTCAAACATGGGGAATGCAGCAGTTTTCCTACATAGAAAACTGCCGCAGATTCCTGCCAGGAATGTCCTGGCATACGGGATGTGTGCGGTTATCAGTCAGCTTGCAACCCTCTCTCTGCCTGTGCAATAATTACACTATATAAGCAGAGCCCACAGGGACAACAACCCTGCTCTTTCCTCCCACTCTGAGCTGAAGTAGAGGGAGACAAGCAGACAGAGAAATCAGACCATGCAGCTCCGGCTCTTCTGTTACATAGTTAGTCTGGTTAAAAAAAAAAAAAAAAAAAAAAAGATAGACACAAGTCCATCTAGTTCAACCAGTATAAGGGAAAAAAATACACAATCCTCTACCCACAGTTGATCCAGAGGACTGCAAAAAACAAAACAAAAAAACAACCCAAGCCTGGGTTGAACCCTGAGGAACGCCGTGCTAGATCTGTCTTAGACACAGCAGAACAGAGAACCGATTGCCCCGAATTAACAAAGGGGCTTGTGCCCCTTTTGTTAATTAGGAGTGGGATCTGCTCCATTTTCCATGTTTAAAAGAGTGGAGCAAGCATTATGGTCGCACCACTCTTTGTTAATCCCCCCCCCCCATTATCTACACAATATTTCCCAATGACACTTACTTCATGTGTTAAAATTTTGGCAACGACTGGCCCAACCATGCCAGGAATTGTGGCAAATGTGTTTGTGATTCCAAGTAGCAGTCCTGCATATCTGTAACACAGGACATACATTAGGTCAAATAGATTCAGCTGAATAGATATTACATAACTGCATAAATTACCAATTAATATATCATAGTGCAAGCCATACAAGAGAGGCCAAGGCAGCACCATGGCTGTCCATATTCTGTAAAGTACTCATACTCAGCAGCAAGTTACGAAAGGAAATAATACATGCTTACAAATACATCAATTTCATATACTTACGAAGGTGCAATATCCAAATGATTTATATTGTATCCTGCAATACTCAGTCCCCCAAGTGTGGTTGATAGTGTAAGGAATACCACTGCCAGAGTGTAATTACACCCAGTGTAACCAGCTGCTATTAAAAAGCCTGCAGGTCCAATCATTCCTGGGAAACAAGAACAAATATATATGTTATACACATATAAATGCATGTCTATACAGTAAATACAACCAAAAAGCTGTAAAAAAAAAAAAAAAAAAAAAGGGCGTAGGTAGGCAGAAGCCTAAGGGCGAATGCACACTGGGACTTCTGAGTTTGGGACAGAAGGCCTACGTTTGTGGCATCTGCCCCATACACACACATCTCTGTACTGCTTGGAACACCGAGTATTTTGGCCTATCATTGATTTTATCTGGCTGCTTTGCACTGAATGCATACATAAATACACATGCAAAAGTTGTAAAAGTACAAAAAGATTCAACCACAATATCTATCCGCACTAATGTGCACACCAAAAACATTTACATATAGTACAAATGTAGACCAATAAAGTCTCTAGAATAACACAAATATACTGAAGTGCTTGTGTGAGACTCTTTGAGAGTGGACCAATTCATCTTCGATCACTGTCTCTTAAAATAAAACGTGCCACATGTGTAAATTCACTAATCAACTTGCTGTGAATTTCAACAACAGAAGTGAGACTCATCTAGGTGCCAAATCCCCCACCACCTCTGGATTTGAATCAAAGGCTTATCGGAGGGATGAGGCCCAGAGTATAGAAGTCAATATGCGCCCGGGTTTTTTCAGAATTCCCTTGTATTTGTGGTGTGTGAGATGACTTCAGCTTCCAGAAGCTCCTCACTCCAGAGAATGCTAGACACAAGAACCATCACATAATTGAGGGAGTCCCCGTTCCTTCTGGTTGCAGACAAGGTTTGTATAAGGAGATTGGGGGTGTGAAGGGGTACCTTAGCAAAGACATTGTCTTTCTGCTTACGCAGGTCAAAGTGTCAATGTCTCTTTTAGGGCTTGTTTAGGCTTTTGGCTGGGGGTCATTAACATGCAGTTGAGCTGCGTTTTTAGCACAGGCAGCGAATAGGGTGATCACATGTCACGGTTACAAGGCTTTGCTTCGTGCCCTCAGCAAAAATGATCACTCCTGTTGCATTCTGTGGGCAGTACTACTGCTGAATGCAACCCATTCAAGCAAATAAAGATGCGCCACAAACACCCAGCAACCGTGTGCATTTCAAGTGGATGCGGTGCATTGTTATGGCATTTATGGAGTAAAAATAGGTGGTAAGGAGACATCCTATCACCTACTCATCGCCTCTCAAACACAATCTGAACGTGTATCGCTTTTCAGAGGCACAACCCTTTAGGCGCAAGTCTAAACTTAGCCCCAAGGCAAATTTTTATAGGTAAACAAAAAAAGTAAACTACCGTGCTATATCTAAAAACAATAAAGAGGACAGCTGCTGCTAGAAGCGAGATACACCAAATACAGAAAAAAGAAAACAATAGCAGCGCTAAGATTGAATTAAACTGAAAATCCCAAATAATAGGATTTTTTTATAACAGCTTACCTGTAAAATCCTTTTCTTTCGATGGACATCAGGGGACACAGAGCCTCAGTAATTACTGATGGGTTATATAGGTATCACTAGGTGATTGGACACTGGTCACACCCTAAACAGGAAGTTCAACCCCCTATATAATCCCTCCCCTTGCAGGGATACCTCAGTTTTGTAGCCAAGCAATATAAGTGTATTAGAAGAGGGGCAGGACCTTTGTGTCCCGTGATGTCCATCGAAAGAAAAGGATTTTACAGGTAGGCTGTTATAAAAAAAATCCTATTTTCTTTCTCGAACTTCACGGGACACAGAGCCTCAGTAATTACTGATGGGATGTTCCAGAGCAATGCTACGTGAGGGGAGGGGAACCACAACCAAGTAGGGTGCAATCAGACCTGAGGACCCTGTACCGCTGCCTGCAGCACACTACGCCCAAAGGCGATATCCTCATGCCTACTCACATCCACCTGATAAAATCTGGTGAATGTATGAACTGAAGACCAGGTTGTGGTCTTGCAGATTTGGGCCATAGAGTCCCAGTGATGCACTGTCCAAGAAGCACCCATAGCTCCTGTGGAATGTGCTTTGATCTGAAACGGAGTAATCTTCTGTTTCAAACCGTAAGCTTGAATAATCAATTGTCGAATACATTTAGTAATGGTAGATCTTGACGCTGCCTGTCCTCTATTGGGAGCCTCTGGCAGCACAAACAAAACATCCGTTTTGCGAATTTGAGCAGTTGCTTCCAAATAGGCCTTAACTGCTCTTACTACATCCAAAGAATGTAGTGACCTTTCTTCCGAAGAACAGGGATCTGGAAAAAAGGAAGGCAGAACAATGTCTTGGTTTAGATGAAAATCTGAAACCACCTTTGGTAAAAAACTAGGATGAGGGCGCAATACCACTCTATCCTTGTGCATAAACAAGTAAGGCTCTTTACAGAAAAAAGAGCTGCTAATTCTGATACTCTTCCAGCAGAAGAGATGGCTACCAGAAAAAATTAACTTCCTTGTCAGCAAGACCAAAGAAATCGGACGTATTGGTTCAAAAGGCTGTTTCTGTAAAACAGACAGAACCAACATCAAGTCCCAGGCGCCTTAACCGGAGGATTAAGACGCGTCACCCCCTGCATAAAGTTTCGGACCAAAGAATGCAAAGCAAGTGGCCATTGAAACCATACTGATAGGGCCGAGACCTGGCCCTTAATGGTACTCAAGGCCAGCTTCAATTCTAGTCCCAATTGTAGAAACCAAGAATTCTTCCTCTGACATATTTTCTGGGATGCCAACCCCTGAATTCACACCAGGATACATAAGCTTTCCAGACTCTATGATAAATTACTCTGGAAGCTGGCTTCCTTGCATTGATCAAGGTAGATATCACCGGACCCGAAACCCCACGGCTCTTCAGAACCTGGGTTTCAATAGCCAAACCGTCAATTTTAACGTTTGTAAGGCAGGATGGAACGCTGGACCCTGAGATAACAGGTCTGGGCATGACGGTAGGGTCCACGGGGAACCCACCGTCATCCTTACTATTTCTGCATACCAAGTCCTCCTGGGCCAAGCGGGGGCTACCAGAAGTACCGACCTTCCTGCCTGATCCTGCGAAGGAATCGTGGCAGTAGCAGAATATGCGGGAATGCAGAAAACAGTGAGAACCGATGCCACGGAATCACCATTGCATCCGTCCCGTATACAAGAGGATCTTTGTCCCTGCCACAAATATGATATAAGCCACTGCTGTGGCATTGTCGGACTGGATCCTGACTGGGCAACCCTGTAGCCTGAAAGTCCAGGCCTTTAGGGCTAGATATGCCGCACGGATCTCCAGAATGTTGATGGGTAGAGACCTCTCGGTCTTGGACCATACCCCTTGAACCGCAGACTATTCCAGAACTGCTCCCCAACCCGAAAGACTGGCATCCGTTGTTACCACCGTCCAGGTGACCGATAGGAAGGATTTCCCTTTCTGCAAGCTTTTGGGTATTACCACCAATTGAGGCACTGACGCACTGCATGAGACAAGTGCATCGGAAAATCGAATGCCTGAACCTTCTTGTTCCAGGCCGACAGGATACTGTGTTGCAACAGTCCTGACTGAAACTGAGCATAGGGAACTGCTTCAAACGAAGCTACCCTCTTTCCCAGCAGCCTTATACAAAGGTGGACAGAAGGACCCTTCTTGGTCCTGACTACCAGAATCAGTTCCCTTAAGGGAGTGATCTTTGCCTGAGGTAAAAATACCTTGTTCCTGGCTTGTATCTGTAATCAGACCCAAATACTCCAGTTTTCTTACTGGTTTTAGGAAAGATCTTTCTAGGTTGAGGATCCAACCTGGGTGTTCCAGATACTTGACTGTGGTCCCCAAGTTCCCGCTCAACGAGGCTACCGACCGGTCTAACAAGAGCAGGTCGTCAAGGTATGCTATGATAGTTATACCCTGAGCCTTTAATCTGGCCAGAGAAGGAGCCAAGATCTTTGTGAACACTCGAGGTGCAGTGGCTATCCCGAAAGGCAGAGCCACAAACTGGAAATGACGCCCTCCTATCTCGAAGTGCAGAACCTTCTGATGAGCAGGAAAAAAAGGGCACATGCAGATATGCATCTCTGTCTATCGATGCCAGAAATTCTCCTCCCTGCAGGATGGAGACTACTGTCCGAATTGATTCCATGCGGAAGGACCGAAATCCTTAGGAATCGATTCAGATCCCTTAGATCCAGAATGGGTTTGACATCCCCATCTGGCTTTTGGACCGTAAAAAGGTTGGAATAAAACCCCCAATCCTTGATCCTTCGCGGGAACCACCATAATGACCTCTTGCGACAAAAGTCGCTCTAACGCTAGAAGGAGCGACTGCTTCTTCTCTGGATCTCTGGGAACACTTGATCTGAGGAAACAAGGAGAGAGAAACTCTTGGAACTCCAGTTTGTAACCTAAGGTTACCGTGGAGATTACCCATCTGTCCTGAAATCCTCCTGCCAGAGCTTTTGAGAACTGTAGCAGTCTTCCCCCCCACTCGAGCAAGCGGGGGCGCCCCTTCATAAAGAGGCCTTAGAGTCCTGTCTAGCAGGCTTCTTCCCCCAGGACTTCTTTGTCTCTGGGGTTTGACTCTTGTTTCTTGACCCAGACGGAGAAGGCCGTCGCGACTGCCTAGAGGCTGATGCCCCTGGCACTGGGGAAAAGAGTCTGAAAAGAGTTTGAAAGAGGGACGCATACTCCTCTTCCTAACAGGTAAGAGAGTGCTCTCCCACTAGAGAACCTTTGAATATAATTATTCAAGTCTTCTCCAAACAACCCTACACCATGGAATTGAAATCCAGGCAGAAGTTTCTTACATGGTGCTTCAGCTGACCAATTCTTTCAACCATAAGAGTCTACGCACATGCACCAACCCAAGTGAAAAACGAGGGGTCTGCATGATAGAATCTCTAATGGCGTAAACAGCAAAACATAAGGCCACCACTGGAAGTTTAGCCAACCCCTGGGCCTGCTGTTCAAGTAAAACTTTGATGACCTGCTTAACATGATCTCTAAGTATTGACAGACTCCGATCGCTGCCACTGCAGGTTGAGCTACTGAACCTGCTAAGGAGAAAATATCCTTCAATAGGGATTCCATCCTTTTATCCACAGGATCCCTGAGCCTCTGAGCATTGTCTACAGGACAAGTCAGACTAAAGAGGAAATGGCGGCAACAACGGCCAGTATCCCGCACATCTTTATAAACATTTCTTCCATAGGATAAGGTGTTGAAAACCCTTTTCCAGGCGGAAAAAACGTTTATCTGGGTGATCCCACTCAGAATAAATGAGCTTTTTCAAGTAAATTATGAACAGGAAAAGCATGTGCTGTTTGAGGAGGCTTCAGTGACCCCAAAGAAATAGAGGGTTCTTTAACCGATTCAGATACGGGTACTTTAAATGTGGAGTGGACCAATCCAGCAAGGATCTGTACTCAGACTTTCTCATCCTGAGAAGCTGCAGAGGGCCCTTCTCCACTTGATTCCTCAGAGAAGGAATCATCCGTCCCATCCCGATCCTCTGAAAGTGATTCTTCTCCCCTATCCCAGAGCTCCTTCTCCTGAGGGTCCCGGGTAACAGGGGAAGACCTAGTGCGTTTTCTTCCACTGAGTGAAGATGCAATTACAGCCCTTAATCTTTCCAATAAATCCTTAATGGTTTGAGGAAAAAAACCTCCTTAGTAATGTATACAGGGGCTGAAGTGCCAGAAGCAAGTGTAGCCCCTGACCCCAATGGCTCTCCCTGGCTATCCGTCCCTGGCCCCTAAGGGGGGGAAGGTGCCGCAGAAAGAGAGTCCTCAGAAACTGAACGAGATCCCCTAGAGTCTCTGGTTCTTGGGGTATTTGAACCTCTTCTACCCATAGTGCAAAGCAACAAGGTTGAGGTATCACAAAATGAACACTGACTGCTGAGCGATGTAGTCCGGCTAAAAGCCCTGCTACCAAATGCCCAGTCTGGTGTTTCTTTAGTAAATGCTATCCAGGGGAATGCCTGTGTCCCACCTTACATGCGACTGTCAGCTCTGTGTCCCTCCAAAGCTTAGTGCACCTGTAAAGTGTGCCTTTACCAGCCATGCAGCCGACCTGTGTGGGCGTCTGAGGACGCTGTGCTGACGCCCCCGCCTCTACCGCCCCCCGCCTTCGTTTTTCGAAAAACGCGCGCTTCCAGCGCCAGCCGACCCTCCGGGATCAGCATGGAGGGAAGGCTGGGGGAGGGGGAGGAAGGAGAGAGGCCGGTAGTGATGGGCCTGCACATGGCAAAATGGCGGCGGCAGTGAAAGTGCGGTGCATAACTGCCTCACACACCCCCTGCGGCCTCCCCCTAGTCTGGGGGGAGATATCCCTAAGGAGAGCCCCCATCCCATCCTACCTAAGCCGGCTGAAGGAGCTTGTGCAGCGTGGAAACACAGACCGACATCAGCCTGAGAAGGTATGTGCTCTTGGCCCGGTGGCGACAATAGGCATAGCCTGCATTTACTTTAAAGGAGAAAACCTACTAGAATTAAAAAATTCTGTGGAATCTCCTCTTACCTTATCCAGCCGCAGGGTTCTGTTATACAGACCCAATCTTCACCTCTTACGGTGGGCTCCGTTTGAAAAAACCTTCAGAGACCGGGGCCCCTACGAATAGGGGGATCCACAGTTCTGGCCTGTAAAGCACCCGGCCAGAAATAAGGATAGAAAACCATTTTCTGATATGCGGGGTCCAGCTCTCTAAAAAGAGAAACGTTACAGGTAAAACCTGGTTTCTTCAGACACGAGGCCCGGGTACCATCCAATTCGACCTAGAAACGACACTTTGAAATGGATCCGGTTCGCCTGGCTTGCCCCAGTATAGGATATAGGATAATCCCTTTGGAGCTCAGCACAGGACATCTTTACACGTCCATCACCTAAGACACTGGCATAAAAACTGAGGTATCCCTGCAAGGGGAGGGATTATATAGGGGGTTGAACTTTCTGTTTAGGGTGTGACCAGTGTCCAATCACCTAGTGATACCTATATAACCCATCAGTAATTACTGAGGCTCTGTGTCCCGTGATGTTGGAGAAATAAATTGATATTATATCATTACCATTAGACATTAATAAATACATCACTTCATCAAAATTAAACAAAAAACCTTGATTGTGAAAATATATACTGATAAAAAATTAGATTAAAAAATACTGATAAAAAAATATATAAATATACATTGAACAAGACTTAAAAAAATTATATATATCTATATCTATCTATATCATCTACCAAATATTGAATAAAGTGTTCAATAAAAACTAATATTGTGGTTCAAAGATTATAAGTCAATAAATGGTCAAAAAATGTTGATAAATTGTGTAAGTTCTTAAATATTTTGAAATGATTCCGTGACAGACCACCACCGTATCCAAAAAGGGACCACC